>CATIWK010349742.1:0-23597 GCA_949634005.1 Mallotus japonicus
TAAAGTTATAATTAGATATATTTGATTTTATTTTACTAAAGATTACAATTATAACTTTATAATTAATTAAGGATAATTCTAACATAAATGTTGATAAAAATTAATATTAATAATGAAATAAAATTGTAATTACCTTTTACATTAAAGGTTATTAATTATAGGCCTTCTTTGGTATATATATGGATATATTTATACAAATAAAATTAAAAATAGTTGATTTTTGTTTATTTATAGTCATTGATAAGTATATTATGGTCTGATATATAAAAATTAATTAATGAATATATCTGCAATAAATCTTAAAAGATTACACCAATATCTAAGCTGGACACATCAGCAAATAATGATGACATTATATCTGAAAAATAACGTATTCCTATACAGCAAATGAATTATTTTATATTATTTAAATCTTGCTTAATGAAGAGACTACCACATGGCTTAATGTAAAATAAATAAAACCACATGTGCAGATTTTAAACTATAATGTATTAGAATAAAATCCAAACAACCACATAAGCCAATATTCTTTTGACAAAATTTACAAAGCTGAAATGATCAGAGCATTAAATGCTCAATCTAGAACTAAAGCAAGAAACTGCAGTTTACTGCAGTAGGAAAATTAATGCAATGCATTTAAAAAAAACGCAACAAAGCAGACAGTTCAAGAGTTTAGATAAATTAACTAAGATAACAATTCAAACTTAATCAAAGCAACATCACAATTAACTCAATCAATTACATCTCTTTAACCTAAAACTGAATCAAAGCAACATCACAATTAACATAATCAATTATAGCTCTTTAACCTAAAACTGAATCAAAGCAACATCACAATTAACACAATCAGTTACAATTCTTTAACCTAACTAAGTAATAATTGCAATTTCCCTTATTGCTTAGAATACGTAATTTTTAAAAAATAAAATTACATGTTCAGATTTTGAAGTGTCATTTATTAAAAAAAAAAACTTAATAACCAATGCAACCAATATTTTCTCACAAAATTTACACAAAAGCATTTAATAGTCAATCTAGAACTCTAGGAAAAAAATCCAGTTTACTTCAGCAGAAAACTTGATCCAATGAATTAAAAAAAACTGCAATAGAGCATACTCATGCAATGACACAAAACGGTGGCACAGAACAACGTATTTTTTTCTTTTTAGAAAAATAGCTATAAAATCCAATTAACAAAAAAAAAATCAAACTAAAATCAAGAGCATACTCATGCAAATAAAAGAGGAAAACCACAAATATGTTATGCACCAAGCATATCATAAATCTATAAAATCCAATTAAGAGATTCAATAAACAACATAAATAGTAAAATTAAACATTGAACATACCAATTTTCAGTCCACAGCGGCTTTAAATGGATAGTGAAGCAAATCTTCTCTCCTCTATACATCTACAAACACTCCAAAAAGATCAAATAAGCAAATTACCCTTTGCCACAAATTCAGAACTCAAAAAAAAAAAAAAAAAGCTTTTGGGTCTGCTAACTTCACCAAATTATGAAAATGACTTCTTCAAACTTCCCTCAGATGTTGAGGATGGCAACTCTACATTAACCAGAGTGTAAGTCTTCGGTTAAATGGTCATTCTCTGCAAAGTTTATGAACATGAATAACATTAAATTAACTTTTCATTAGCAGCAGCTCAATTTTCACATGCTGATGAAAATGGCACTCTGTATATATTCCAAGCTAGCAACATACAACTAATTCATCTCTACAATAAACAATTGTCAACAATTACATTACAAAAACCATAGAATTTTTTAGTACCCAATTGGCTAAACAATAATAACACTTGATTTTCATTAAAATCCAAGTAAAAGAATGCACCTTTAATGAAGACTATCATAGGAGAAGATTGATAGGATAAAAAACCAAAAACCAAAAAAAAAAAAATCGATCTTTTCTCCATTTTTCCTTTCAATATTAGAGAAACAGAAGCAAAACAATTACCAGATAGATTGAAGAAATGCTAAGCGTGGGTGTGAAGCTGTATAGTGTCTTCTTCAAGTTCCTCTTGAAATACCGATTACAGAATCGGATCCAAACTCCTCTTGATGATTCATGTTCTTCCTCTTCTTCTAACGTTTTTAATGTCACTACCCAACCCGAAGAATCCGTTGCTGCTCCTAACCCATCTTTCACCGACAGTGTTGCCACCAAAGATATTCTTATCGACCCTTTTACCTCTCTCACATTTCCTATGGCTACATGAACAATAGGAATGAGAGGATAAGAATGAGAGCATCGCAGATCAAAGGAAGAAGAAGGAGAGGTGGAAGAGCAAAAATGGGAGGTGGCTGCAATGTGAAAATGAGAAGCCTAGGGTTAGCCGTGAGAATGTGTAATAGATGTTGTTTAAATTGACATATAAGCCCTTATAATCATATACCATTTTATGCGAGCATGAAGGATAGTATTGTAAAACCAATAAAAGGGCGAAGAGGAAAAAAAATGACGCCGTTTTCAATGAGATTTCTATTCATGCTCAGGCGTTAGCAAAATTGAAATTACTACAAAATTAGGGGGCACATAAGACACTATAGATGAACAGTGTAGATTTGGTGATCAGCTTTATATATATTTATAGATATTTTTCTCCATATGCCATAAGATAATATAATAATTCAAGGAAAAAAATAACTCTTTTATGAAAAGTTTTCATTTATTATGAAGGAAAAATTACAAAAATGGTGTCTGAACTTTCCAGTTTTTTTTATTTGAGTATCTCACCTTTTTTTTTTCTTACAATTAGATGTTCCAACTTTAAAAATGTCTACCAAATTAATGCTTCTGACCGATGAGCTAATAACTGTGGGCCTAGGTGGATGAATTGGGCTCCACTTACTGCTCAATTATCTTCCACATCAGCATCCGCTCATACAATATCATTTGAGTTGACAGGAGTACCCTCAACCTAAGTTTATATACAATTGCAATTGGGAATTAGGGTTATAAAGACAAAATACATATAACATCTGAATACAAAGCAGAAGAAAAAAAGGGTTAAATTCACCCATGGTCACCCAACTTTGAATTTGTTTCATTTTGGGTACCCAACTTCAATTTGTTTCTTTTTTAAACCTAAACTTCAATTTCAATTTCATCCACCAGTCACCTGGTGGTGCATCTGCTGATGTGGCACCGGTGAGAGGATATTCTAAGAATATCCTTCATGTCATCAGACCCAGTCATGAGCCACCTCATAAAAAGTGCCACATTATGTTAACCTAAATTATGGTATTTTGCCCTAAAATTTACTGCTCATCACGACCCATTTCATTTTCACCCCGATGTTGTGCTTCTTTTCCTTCTCCATTGCGTTATGGAAATATATTCTTCTACACCAACTTCTTTTCCTTTGTGCACATTATACTTAATTTAACTCCCTTTGTACTTATTTCACTCAATTATAGAGCATATCATCGTCCCTTACTGTGGTTGTCAAGAAGCTGCAATACTGAGGACTTCTTGGACATATTCGAATCCCGGAAGGCGTTTCTTTGGTTGTCAAAGATATGGGGTAAGTGAAAATTTCAATTTTTTTAGGTTTCTAGGTAAGGATTTTCTGGGATTAAATTTTTAGGTTTTTTGGGTTTTCATTTTAGGGTTTTCAATTAAATGAATCTTAAATAAATGTTGGGTTTTAGCAGAATCAAATTAAGAATTTCAAAATTGAAGATTGAATGAATAAATAAAAAAACTAATGAATTTTGTTTTTCTTGTTTAGATGAATGGGAGCTGCGATTTTTTTCAGTGGTACAATGCTCCTATGTCCAATCGTGCTCGAATTGTGATTATCAGCTTACTACGAAGGGTTGAGAGGAGGAATGAATTGGAAGATGGAAGACAACAGAAGAAGATGGTTAAGTGGTTGAAAATAATAGTAATTTTGCTTATTGGCTATGTATTTGGTAGGATTTGTAGTTGATTGAGGAAGGTTAAAGTGATGTTGTTTTTGTTAGACACCCACGAGTAGCATGAGTTTTGGGTTGCAGATGAAGTGTAATTTTGCAGGGTTTAGTTTAGTGTTTTCAGTTGAAGTGTAATTGGATGGGGTTTAGTTTTGTGTTGCGGCAATAGTGACAATGCAAGCTCTGTAAATGTACCCAGTAATGAAATCAAGTGTTTATTATTTTCCCTTGAATATGATTACATATTGGCCATCAGCTCTGTATTATCTTTCCATTTGAAAAAAAGCTTTATATTATACATAGGGACAGTGTATGTATATAAGCTCTGTAGTATACATTACATATTGATAATAAAAACAGAAAAACACATGTACATAAAATACTAAATAAGAAAAAACATGTAATTGGTAATAAAATAAGAAAAACACATGTAATAAAATAAAAAAGTTGGTCATCCAAAGCAAAAGATTCCCTATTTTAAGCAGAAATATGTTCACAAAAAGCAGTAAAAATTGCTAACTTTCACCATCATATGAAGAATCCAAGATTAAAGCATGGACACACATTCAGTGGTCCAACTATTGCAGACATTGACTGCCACTACCAACCAAAAAAGTAGTCATAAATATACAAAATATTGGCCATAACACAAAAAGTATTTTCAATCTTCTTGAAAACCCTACCAGGCAGCACCTTCAGAAGCTCCTGGGGGCACCCAAACCTTCTTTTTTCTTGCTGCAGGTTCAATTTTCTCAGTTCCCTTAGCTGTATTAACTTTAATTTTTTTCTGCATTAAAGTTTTGCTTTTCCCTTTGCAGTTGTAGATGCAGCAGTCTTTGGAGTTGTAGATGCAGCACATGAGGTTGGTTCTCAAATTCTTATACCTGCAGCACCAGCATAATGTTTCAGTCTACCAAATCTGGCTCTTGAATCAATAGGTGGTGCTTGGACTTCAATCTGAGTGGCCAATCTAGAAGTCTCAGTTACAGCTCCTCCAGTTTATGTCGGGTTGTTGAGTTCTTCAACTAGTATGTGATATTCAGGTTGTGGTGTCATATCAATCACATAAAACAAAAAAAACCTCAATTTTTCAACTCATATACATAACAACATATTGTTTACCATTCATCGTCAAATATCTTTGCAAACACTTGAACAATAAAAATCTGAATCACATATGCACATAAACCTTACATACTTGTGATAAGAGTTCTTTAACTGGTATTTCAGTAAAGTCACCAATCTCACTTTGCTGTTCCATCGGTGGAAACATATCAGATGTATTCCTGTCATTAATTACTTGTACCCTAAGAACAAAAACATGTAAAAATAAATTTAACTCATGTAAAAATAAATTTAAATCATGAAAAAATAAATTTAACTCATGTAAAAATAAATTATGAATACTGATTTAAATTGTTATTAACATCTGTCATCCACTGCATTACTTGAGGAGCACTTGTTGTATGCAGTCCACCACTCACATGAACATCATTGACCTCCTTTAGAAAAAAAACATCCATTTTAGAAGCATAAAATAGAAAAACTATAAACAACAATCATAGCTATACATAAATTAAAAAAATGGCCTTACTGCTTCTGTTGGGTTATTCTGTGAATGAGTGTGGTTCTGGTTTTTGCCATGGAACCTTCTGTTATGACCTTTAGTACCACAAATACTACATGTCATCACAACTCCTGTCTTAGCAACTTTTCCTTTCCTCAATCCAGTTTTAAGCTCATCAGCCTCTTTCCTTCGCATTAAAGTTCTCCTCCTTTTTTTCTTTGTTGAGGCTCAGGTGGAATAATTGGAGGCATGTCACAGTGAGGCCACATTTCTTTCCCTCTAGTTGGAAGAATAAGATGGCTGTAAATTTTCAGGAAGGTGGACACCTTGTAGCAATCATCGATATACATCTCTGGTTTTTCATTGTTACAATTAAGGGCAGATATTGAATGGCAACATGGTATCCCTGTCAACTGCCACCTCCTACAACTGCAATTCCTCTCTTTAATATCAACAACAAATTGTCCATCATAACCAACAACTTGGTACTTGTCTCCACTAGACCATTCACTTCCATATTTACAACTCAATTGTTTAGCTTTTTCTAATTTCTTCATGATTTTAGGATAATAAAGAGTCTTGCATTTTGTCATTGCATCCCTCTTTTTTTGTATTCATTTCATCAACATGGTCCTAATAACTTCATTCATTGTGATAATTCCTTTCGATCTAGCATCAAGAATAAAACTGTTGAAGCACTCACAAAGGTTATTTAGAAGCATGTCACACTTTGGGAACTCTTGGAAGTGTGACCTACACCAGTTTTGTGGAGGTATCCCATTCAGGTACTCATATGCACCCTGATTTATTTGCTGTAGATTTTCCATGTGTTTTGTAAATGCTTGAACATAGCTAGCCCTAGTAGCAAACCATAGCATATCTTTGACCTCTTTCCCTTAAAATCTCTTTCTAAAATTTGTTAGAATGTGTCTAACACAATATCTATGCTCAGAGTTAGGGAAAAGATGCTCAATTGTAGGTATAAGGCCCTTAAACAACAAACAAAAAAATTAGTAAAACATTCAGTTTTATGAAAGTAGTAAAATAAATTAAGTGAAATCAGTTCAAATAAAAAAAACTAATTCTTTTACCTTTTGTCGGTCACTCATGAAAGACCAGTGAAATGAGTTGTTGATCTCCAAATCTTCAGCAAGTTGGTTAAGGAACCATAACCAGTTTTCCTTGTTTTCCGTAGACACAACAGCCCATGCGATCGGATAGATGCAATCATTTGCATCTATCCCAACAGTAGTTAAGAGTTGGCTGCCAAACATGCCCTTCAAAAAACAACCATCCACTAAAATCAGAGGTATGCATCCATCCTTAAAACCAGCCTTTAGAGCTCCAAGGCACACGTACATTCCGGTAAATACTCCATTTTCTAATTGAAATTTAATGGTTGAACCTGGATTTGATTAAAGAATCTCTAGTCTATAGTCATGTAACCTTGATATTTGTTCTTTCTCATCACCACAAATTATTTTTAAAGCAATTAATTTTGCTTTATATGCCTTGCACCTACTGATGTCCACTTCTTGGTTACTATTCACAGCTTGCATTATGCCTTTTAAGGACCACGTTGGATCAGCCCTAAAATTATCTAAATAATTCTCAGCAATCCACTCAGAATTAACATGTCTGATTATGTGTTCCCTACCACAGTCATGCTCTAAAATGCCAGACTTGATTTGGACTGTTTTCTTGTCATGAGGCATTAAAGAAGCCCAAATGTAGAAACGACAATGTTTTCTATAAAAAGCTTTGCATTTCTTCCTATTATTGGGCTTGAACATCACCTCAAACCTATTTTTGATGCTGAAATTTCGGACAGCCTTCTTAAACTGATTAAAATCCCTAAATTTCATTCCGATTTGGAATTTTGGATCCATCATCATTGTTTCTTCAATAAATTCTGGAAATACAACCCTATTTGACTCACTGTCTTCTTCATCAGTTTCAGATGCTGACTCTACTACATCAGAATTGGCATAAACAGAATCATCAGATGCATCAGACATATCTTCCAAAACAGTATCATTTCTACGCATATCCCTCTCAATCCCTATATTAACATACCTTTCAAACATTTGATCATCATCCTCATCTTCCACAATATCATAATCAGAATCTTCCAAATCAGAAAGTTCTTCAACTTCCCTATTCTGAACTACATCCCCCGCTTCTAAATCAGAATGAACACCTTCTTCAACATGCTCAGCATCAAGATTACCATCTTTTCCTTCTTTAACATTGCATACATTGTCATCTCTACAGTATACATGCATAACCTTAGTCTCATCCACAAATAATGACATCTCAATGGCATCACTGTCGTCATCTAGTTGTCGTAATCCATTGTTATGCACTTTTTTTGGATTGAACCAAAAAAATGTTGATCCTTCTATCTCTATTCCTACTTCTTTTGCCATACTGTTAATTTCCAACTTTGATATTTTATCTGAACAACAGTAGTCAATATATCCAACAACATGATGATAATAACCTCCTTCATGTTTTCCCCCAACTTGATGCATTTACAATGGTGAAATAATCAGATCCATGCACTGCAACATAAAAAAAAAATTGAACATTTTACCATAATAAACCCTTTTCACCTACAGATTTTAAAAATACTAATACCCTATTTTTATTTCGAAATTCACATTAGTAATACAAATATTCACATTTCAACACCCTGAAACACAAAAAAAATTAAGTTTTTAAAAAAACCCCAAATTTCTTTCCCTCATCCGAACAACAGCAGTTAAATATACATACTAGTGTTGACACTACTAATTTCTTACTAAAAACCCTAATTTTATTTTCTTCATTAAAGACCTAAATTTATTTTACTATTACCAAAACACAAATTTTATAGCAAAAGTAAAAAAAGCAAACGATGTTACTTACAACATTGTGGAGGATTTTCTCCTTGAAGCCTTCGTTTCCATTCAGTCATTATTCTTTCTTTGAGAAAACACAGATGGCTTCAATTAATGTTCGGATTTCATTAATGCGGGTGATCGACAGAGACAGATAGATGGGGAGAGCGAGCGAGAGAGAATGAAGGCTGTAGGTGAAGCTGGAGAGTGGAAGGTAGTAAATGATTACGGGTTAGGTTAGATTCTTTTGTAAAGGTAATTATTTAGAGTTACTTATTTAATTTGGGTTAAAAATGATGTGGCTTCTGACAGGGTAAGATGACATGGAGGATCTTCTGAGAATATTCCTTCACCGGTGTCACATCATCACATGCACCACCAGGTGACTGGTTGGTGAAATTAAAATTGAAGTTTGGGTTTAAAAAAGAAACAAAATTGTAGTTGGATACCCAAAATGAAACAACTTCAAAGTTTGGTGACCTTTGGTGCATTTAACCCTCTAGTTGAATGTATCCCTAAGTTTAAATGGAAGGGTGTAAATTAGGTGTAATCGAATTAAATCGATTTCCAAGTTATTCAGGATCATTTGAAAAAAGTTTTAAAATTGACTTGATTATTGTTGAGTTGAGCTCGAGATATTTGAGTAGATTATTGAATTGAGGTTGAATTCTTAATTATGTGACTTGATAGGCTCGCAAGTTTAATGAAGTCTAATTGAACTTGTATATATTTACCATTTTATCCTTTTATTTTAATATAATTATGAAAATATATCTTATCAAACCTAGTCGAATTCGAGCTCGAGTCGAGTCGAGTTGAGTTTAAATATTTTAAAATATTTAAAAATTTATTATTCGAGTCAAGCTGAGTACATGAATTATTTAATTAAGTTGAGCTCAAATTTTTAAAAAAAAGTTCAATTAAGTTTGAAAGTCGAGTCGAATTCAAGTTTAGCAGTATGTCGACTCAATTCGACTTAATTACACCTCTAGGTGTAAATAAGTTTTTAGTGAAATCGAAATTATAAGTGTTTTGAATTCAGATTCCATAAATTTATAAACGGAATAAATCTTTTTCAATATTTATTTTCATATATTTCAATATAAAACCTTATTTAAAAGAATCTAAATTTCTTATAACTTAAATCAATAAAAATAATTAATAATTAATATATAAATTTAAATGAACTTTTATGATCAAGTTCATAAAAACATTCAGCTTATTTACAACCTAGTTGAACCTGAACTTATAACCAGAGAAAAATATTAGAAAAAATCCTCTCATGCGATTGACATACATTATGATAATGTGAGGTTTAATGTTCTATTTTTGATAAAATATGTATTGAATATAAATTTAAAATAAAGGCTCAAATCAGGAAACATTTACTGTGGATTTCTAAGCACATAGAAACAAGAAATTAAGCAACTGGTAAGCAACGAAATACTCTGGAGAGTTACAATTAAGCTGTAATTACTTTACACTGGAGATTGGGGTGACATCAATTCAAAACCGAACTGAATCGAACAAAATTAATATTTTATTAAAAATTTAAATAGAAACTGAATTGAAATTTAAATCGACTTTGTGATTCGGGTTTCAATTAACTGATATTATTATAAAAAAATAAATATGTAAAAGCATAATCATTAGCAGCCTAATGATTTTCAACACCTTTGAACTAATAAAATGATTCCAAAGAGAAAGATATATATGCAGCCCCCTAATCAAGATTAGTGGATCGACCGACCAACCAACTATATATTATAAATAATTGTGGATTAATAATTTTATTATAATGATTGTTTAAGAAACCTTCAATCAATTATTATTTACCTAAATAATGAATAAAAATAATATAAACTTAAAAAAATTATTACGTCTTTATTTATTTGTTATAGAAAAAAAATAAATAAAGACTGTAGTGAGATCTGCCAATTTCCTAAATAATTACCAAATGTTTGTTTACGAATTGTGTACTATTTCAATACTTTTATGCAAACGTTTGCATTACATTCACTATAATTTAAAAATTGAAAATTTGTGGTTTCCTTTGACTTATTAATGTAAAAAAATTCAATTATTTGTAGTTTGTTTCCGAATTGTGTACGATTTGAATATGCATTTCACTTTTATGCATACGTATACAATATATACACTATAATGTTTTAAAAAAATTGTGCTTTTCTTTGACTTATTAATGTAAAAAAAAAATTAAATATTTGTAGTTTTTTTTTTTGGCCATTACAAGGGAAATGAAGAGAGGGAGTTCAATGCGAGATCCCTCTTTATATCCATTAGGACTTGATTGTAAGGTTAAAGTAATGCGGTAAATATTTGTAGTTTATTATAAATAATTTTTACTTTTAATATAATATCATTTAAATAACTTTTGATAAATTTGATCTAATGCTTATTTTGAGTAAAATAAAATATAAAAGTGCTGTCATAACGTATTTGATGATTCTATCAACTCTAATATTTATGAGTCTTGCGATCATATCGGCAAACTTTATTTAACTGTAATTATATTAAATCAAACGTCATAAAAGACACTAAGTGAGTATTTTTATATTTAATGTTAATTAAAATAAATATTAGGCTAAATTTGTCAAAGATTATTTACACAACTAAAATAGTTATATTAAAATTAAAATAGATTTATAAAAATTTAATATTTTTTTTATAATAGTAAGTCTATTTTTATTTCAAATACCATAATGATTTGTATTTTTAGGTGATTAATTACTTAAAAAAAATATATGTGAATTCAAAATGAAAAACTAATTGTTAATAGATGAAGAATATAAAAAAAAATTAGAAGTTTAATGGAATGAGTTTAAATTGAGAATCATCTGAATCTTTTCCAAATTTTTACAGAACTTGACCTACTTAACTACAAATAACACAGCCTGGTTGACATATGAAAAAAATAAATAAAATTATCAATATTTGTTGGTTAAAGTGATAAGAAGTCTCTTTAATAAAATTTTGGATTCGAATCTTATGTATGAGAAAATAAATGTTGAAAGAGTTTTGCCTTCTTTATGGATTCATCTGACCCGATTTTAAAATAATTGGAGTTTTTATGACTATTAGATATCGGATATCAGATGCAAGAAAAATAAAGTGACCTTTTCCATCATATTACAATAGAGTCATTCTTCAGTACAAACATATGTATCAATACAAATGCATTTATAACCGTTAGATCAACACTTATTTAATCCTAACCATTGATATATATTATGAGTATTCGTGCACAAAAATAATCAGTGGTTATAATTAAATAAAAATTAATCTAACGATTATAATTCTATTTTTATATATATAAATATTTGTACCATAGTAAGAGACATTATAATAATATATATATGGCAGCAGTATTGTTCAAATATTAAAAATGATCTTTAGTCACTATAATATTACAAGAATAAAGTGACCTTTTATTGTTCGAAAAAAAAAAAAATAAATAAAGTGACCTTTTGCATCATGTAAAAGTCTTTAGGTTTGTGTAGTGTCGTCTACATAAACAGCAAGTTAAAGCATCACCAAAAACTTTTTATCTGGTTTTTCAATATCCTCCTCTCATTAGGCATGTGAAACCCACTATTGGTGGTAGTTCATAAAAATAGTTTTCAAATATTAACTGCTAACTGTCATCATTTTTGTCCCAATGATACTAGGTCCTGTATCAAATCAAAAAAAAAAAACTTGTTATCTGGCTATTAATTTCAATTTATTATAATTTTATTGACTTTACATTGTCAACTCCTTACTAACAATTGTTGAAATTAGTTAATAGTGAATTATTTTCATTTAAACAATATTTTGAATTCGAATTATAGTATATACAGTTACGTTAATTTAGTTATTGAAAGATTTTTACCGCCCTTATAGTTATGTACATGTTGAATCTATCTCTAAATATCAGTGGCTTGGACCAAAAATTGTCTACTCCTTATTTTTGCCAACTTTTTTTTTAATTTCAACCTTAATTATTATTATTTGTTTTAACTACTCAAGAAAATATTTACAAAAAGAACTAAAAAACACAAAAGTAAATATACTTATAATTTTTAAACAATCTATAATAAAAATATTTTTACGAAACTTTCTTAAATTTTTATGATAAATAATAATAATAATACTATAAAAACTATTCATTCATTTGAAGGAAAATATAAATTTTATTTGTAATTCACAATTCAAGGAAGATCAAGCCAGGAGAAAATTTAAAAATTATATTTTGAAATGATATTAAATTAAAAAACTTAACCTATATGAAAAAAATATTTTAAAATTTTAAAAATAATTAAATAAAACAAATAAATTTCTAAAATTGTTAATACTAGTTAGGATATTGTTGTGTGTAATGTGGGCCTGAATGTTGAGATGGGTAATGGGCTGTAAAGAGGCTTAAGGGACGCTCTTCTCTTTGCTTGAGAATTTAAATTTCAAATTATAAAGTAGCCGTTAGTTTCTACACAGGGCAAAACAGAGGAAGGAAAAAAAAAAAAATGGAGGGGAGAGCAGCAGCAACGATGTCAGTGATGGAGGCATTTGAGAAACTAGAGAAGGTCGGAGAGGGAACGTATGGAAAAGTATACAGAGCCAGAGAGAGGGCAACTGGGAAGATCGTAGCCCTCAAAAAGACTCGTCTCCACGAAGATGATGAAGGCGTCCCTCCCACCACTCTCCGCGAGATTTCTATCTTGCGTATGCTTTCTACGGATCCTCATGTCGTCAGGTACCATCATTGGATCTGTTTTTGTTTTGATTTTATTAAAATCATCATCCCCATTTGTTTTTTTAAATAATTCTTTGTAGTGTAGATTGATGGATGTCAAGCAAGGCAAGAACAAACAAGGCAGCACAGTACTGTA
The DNA here is from genome assembly GCA_949634005.1 of Mallotus japonicus. Lineage (NCBI taxonomy): Eukaryota > Viridiplantae > Streptophyta > Magnoliopsida > Malpighiales > Euphorbiaceae > Mallotus > Mallotus japonicus. Next base: position 13,270 of record CATIWK010349742.1, read on the forward strand.
TCTGGTTTTTGAGTACATGGATACTGATCTCAAGAAATTTATCCGTAGTTTTCGCCAAACTGGAGAAAATATTCCTGTCATGAATGTCAAGGTAATTGGGAAAATTTTATTTTTTTTCTTGACCATTTCAAAATTATAAATGCGTGATTGTTATGCTTCTGCAGAGCTTGATGTATCAACTGTGCAAAGGGGTTGCCTTTTGCCATGGCCATGGAATCTTGCACAGGTTCTTTTTATTTACTCTTCTGTTGATATATATATATATATTTTTTTTTGAAAATTCTTCTGTTGCTTATATTATCATATAATCTTGTTGTCATTTCCCCATATTAATCTTTCTTTTCCTGTCAGGGACCTTAAGCCTCACAACCTTTTGATGGACAGAAAGACAATGATGCTTAAAATTGCAGATCTTGGACTAGCTCGAGCATTTACTCTTCCCATTAAAAAGTATACCCATGAGGTACTGCATGCCATCTGATGTTCCTTTGTCATGCTTGCTTATTCCCTTAGCAATTTTTCGGCCAGTTGTGGAGTGTAATTGGATGTAATTCCTGTCTCAGATATTAACCTTGTGGTACCGATCTCCTGAGGTCCTTTTGGGATCTACCCATTACTCAACTGCAGTGGACGTGTGGTCAGTTGGTTGTATATTTGGTATACACCTTTTTTCCCTGGCCTCTCCTCAGTTTGCTTTGTTTTCAATTGTGCATATTCAATTGCTTAATGGTGTGTTAATGTCTGTCTTATAGCTGAGCTGGTCACAAAGCAAGCACTATTCATTGGGGATTCTGAACTGCAGCAACTTCTGCATATTTTCAGGTTCAATTTTTATGGCCTTTTCATGCAACGGCAGCTTCTCTTTATTTTTCCTCTTGGCCCTGTCTTCACTCTTTTTTGATACCCTGATGCAGGTTGTTAGGTACTCCAGATGAGACGATGTGGCCAGGAGTAAGCAAACTAGTCAACTGGCATGAGTATCCCCAATGGAGACCCCAGAGTCTGTCATCTGCTGTACCTAATCTGGATGAAGCTGGATTGGATCTATTAGCTGTAAGTTCTTGTGCACTGAATCTTATATTGTTAAAAGAAGTCTTTGATACAAACACCCATTGTGACATAAAATTTAAACACCCTGCAGCAAATGTTGCAGTACGAACCCTCAAAGCGAATCTCAGCTAAAAAAGCTATGGAGCATCCTTACTTTGATGATCTGAACAAGGCAATTCTTTGAAGAATGTTGAATGTTTGGGCAGTGTTATTCTAGACACCAGTCTTGTTTTGAAAATCTAACTGCTTCTCTCGAGCATAGTTTAGTGGTCTTAGGATGATTGCTTAACTTCTGCAATTTAAGGTCAGTGGCTTAATTTACAAAGTTTGTATTAGGATGGTGTTGTTACTGATGACTGTCGCATGTTATGTGTGTATTTCAATCAAATTTTCTTTTATGATGAGTTTTAAGGGTGCATTTAAGATCCGACTCAAATCCTTTTATACGGTAGGTTCACTAGTGAGGTATTGTCCGTTTTGACTTGAAATCCCACTCATTCTACAGACGACGCTACTGAGGATACATGACCCAAGTCCTTTCTCACAGTAGGTTCATTCGTGAGTTATTGTCCACAAACTGCACGATTTTATCATTTAATGAAAAAGTCACCTCATGGGGAGAGAGGGAGAAAACTTGAGCTTACAAGACTCAAGCCCCTTGTCTCCTAACCTAACTGAAGTGTACTATTTATTGAATTTATAGTACATACAATAAAAAGGTAAATCTATCTGTCATTTATATGTGCCATCCTTATGACATTAAATTTTTTCTAAAAAATTTACATACTTTCTAATGTATTATATCCAACGATATAGTTACATTTTATATATTTTTTATTCAAATATAAAACATTCACTTGTTCAATGTGTTATACTCTAAGTATAGCTAATTCCTTTTAATTTACTAGTTTTTATATTTTAAATGCAAGTAATGTAAAATAATTTTTTTTTTTTACAATATTGGAAAAATATCACTTCTTTCTGGTGTTGGTAATCAATTATCATCATCAACCCTAAAACCAAATTGGAAAAGAGACATTCAAAAACACACAAACCAAATCCATGCATTAAAATAAAAACTAATTTGAATTTCCTCTACGCAATAACTTAAACCCAAAACCATAAGATGTAGGCCTCATATCCCAAAACAAACCAATCTCATCTCCTGTATTAACAACCCTAAGACGTATCACATCTATCAACCCTACCATGTAACTATCATTACCTCCACTCTTCACATACGAACTCTGAAAGCTTTTGGGCATGTTTTCTTCTGTATAATCAATCAAAAGGACGAAGCACTTGTTCCCTTGAATAAGCTGGTTGGCCGAGTCAAGGTTCCAAAACCTAAAAACATGTTCAAACATCTCTTCATGGGACAAAACAACCTCACCGGTAGCAACTTCACTTCTTGTCAATGTTCGTCTTATTTGCCATGGATTTGGATCCATCATGCGCTGTGGAGTGATTAAGCAGTCTCTTAATTCTACTATTGTTCGAGTGACATGGTGCTGTGTGTTGCGAGCTTTTGCTGCCTCTTCTTCTGCCTTTGTTGGCAAGAAATTGTAGTAGAATGTTTTCCTCAACATCATCATCATTGAAAAAAAAATTAAAGGGTTTTGTTCTTTTTTACATTGAAGAAAAAGGGTTTTGATTTATATAGAGAATGAGCATAGCATTTCATACTTAAGAGGAAGAAAAGATTCTGTATTAATTTTACTTTCCATATATAGTTGAAGTTGGAGTAGCTTTACCTTTTTTTCCTTTATTTTCCTTTATTAATTTCTCGCATATATATTTACTTATTTAGAGCAACAAAAAGGGCAATTTCAAGAAGTTGATAAGTTTAAAGTATTTTATTTTGGAGAAAGGAATGATTATTAATTATTATTTGAAATTAATGGGATATTAAACTTTGGCATTTTTTCCTATATATTTCCAAATTGAGACTTTATAGTGTTTTTTTCCTGATTAATGATAGACAATTATAGTATATTTATGTATAAATTTGTTTGCCTAAAAAAAAAAATCAATTTGTTGAGTTCTTTCTATCTCTGCCTGATTTTTTTTTCTCATTTATTTTCTTATAGTTGGGGTATGTGGACCATGTTCTAGCGTTCTCATCAAATCTTCTTTTTATGGAGATTTAATTAATTACATTTGTAATAGCGTTCTCATCAAATCTTCTTTTTATGGAGATTTAATTAAATTACATTTGTAATACCTGTACTACATTCCTTAGCGTTCTCAAATCTTCTTTTTATGCTTCCAAAAAAAAAAAAAAAAAAAAACTTCTTTTTATGGAGTTTTCATTAATTACGTTTGTGATACCGACATTACATTCCTTAAAAATTGCAATGAATTAGCTTTGTGGTAAAGATGCAACATCTGAGACCTTTGCTGCCTAATGGTCCTTTTTGGATTAAATTGGATTAATTGGATTCCAGTAAATTGTAGATATATGTGATTTAGATATTAAAAAAAAAATTACATGTTACCCTTTTTTTTATTTCTAATTTATATTTTTATAATTATAAAAATTAAACTTTAGTAGTAAATTTAAAAGCTAGCTCAACTCTCATCTATCACTTAAAAATAGGTCTTGCATTAGGATAAAGACCTAAAGGACTTTTATTTATTTATTTATAAAAAAAAGTGGGATATTGATCATTTTAGTGTCTGAACTTTTCAAAATCTCACAATTGAATGTCCTAATTTTCATTTGTTACAATTAAGTGTTTGAACCTATTCATAAATAACGATTCAGTGTTTTTTGCAGGTAATCAACAAGTCTTCAGTTTCACTTTGCTGATGTGTTACTATGACTGCTGATGTGGGCTTCTGCACATGTGAAGCATGTGAGCAACATCTTAGAGAAGACAATAATACCCCTCCCTTTTTCCTTTGAAATTCATCTCATCTCCCATTAACATCCCACACTTCCGCCACCACCACTGGCAGCGCCACCATCAATCCTGACATCTTCTGGGCTTGCCATCTTCGGACTTCCTGAGCAAGAGAGCACCAACAACAGAAAAGCCATTGAGTGCAATCTGCAATATCTAGCTTTCCAAAACAGGAATTGCTTTCTTGCAAATTGAATCTTTTCCAAAACAGGCAGGCCTCCAACTGAAATAATCAGAGACTCCTCCTTCAGCTTTTTTTTTTCTTTCGCTTGATTTTGGTTTGGGGATTATGAAGTGAAATGATGGACATCAAGAGAAGGTGAAGGTCACTGTATTGTACCCTGCAAGAATACAAAGGCTGGCTCAGGAGGCCCCAGAATGAGGAGTATTCAGGCTAACCATCACCAATATTCAAGGAATTTGACTTTTTCACCCTTGTTATTGCATGCTTGGCCTCTATCTCCTTCTTTCATTTTGATTCTTTTCTTCTTAGGAGTCTTTTGATGACAGAGCTTCTTTTCAGTTACCTCAGTCCAAAAAGTACAAAATTAGTTAGCTTCTACTAAAGTTTGCTTGTTACTGGAGAACAAAAAAGGAAAAAAGAAACTTATGAGTTGATGCTTTCATTGAAATGCATAAAACTTCCTTACAAATGCCATGTATATCATACATATATCGAAATGCAACATACTAATTAACCACGAAGACAATGATAATCATTTGAGAACACCTGCAAAATAATGTAAACTAGGCTTACTACTAAGACGCCCAAAAAAAAAAAAACACAATTGAACTGCAATCACTTGCTCCAACATACACCTTTCAGAATCAGAGTATTATTCTCCATATACACTTTCACATCATCTTTGCTTAACCCTGGCGGCTGGCATGTCCAATCTCACATACAAAGCCTTCTCATCTTCTTTCACATCCCACCCTTTTCTTGCAATCACTCCTCCTGATCCTCCTACAAAGGGGATATCCACTAGCTGGTCCATTTAAATTGAAGACCTAGCTTAGCGTTCTTGTTGGTGAAAATGGGTCTATTGCATCTGTTATGTTGTTAACATAAATCAATAAATAACCCACGAATTAGAATTTGACAATTTTCAGTTCTTGTGAATGGGAATTTAGAGAAGTAATTCACATAATATTTAACAACATGATAACAAGTGAGTTCCTAATGGGAAGAATTTACCAGGAGTGGAACTGGGCCGGCGTGAGATGTCAGAGCAGAGTCTGGCTGCAAGATCATCGCTGCCCAGGTTGGCAACTTGGGCTTCAGTGTTGAAGGATCGAGAAACATGAGGTGCTACTGCAGAAACAGAGCGAATAGGATTGATGAGCTTGGAGAAGAGAGAAAATTTTCTGGTAACTACTTTCCCAAATCCCTAATCCCCAATTCATATTAGTTTTTTTTTTTTTTGACCAACAATTCATATTAGTTTTACTCAAGTGTTTTTCACCTTAGTTAATAACAAAGAAGGAGGTTTTTTTTGTCTTTTCACCTATAATTAATGTCATATGCAAATCACATGCTTTAAGCTTCACATATGTGGACTTCCACATCAACTACTCAATGGGCCCGAAAATGCCACATCATTTGTTACCTGCACCAAGCATTCAATTGTAATTTTTTATCAGGTTAACACACTCAATTGTAATAATTAAAAGTTGGGACACTCAATTGTAAGATTTTGAAAAATTCAGACACTAAAATGATCAATATCTCAAAAAAGAGCTTTTGGTGTAATACAAATGTTTGTATCTATATAAATAAAATTAGAATTGTTAAATTTATTTTTATTTAATTATAACTGTTAATTATTTTTGAGTACCAATACCTGTAAAATATATCAATAGCTATAATTAAATTAATAATAATCTAACGGTTCTAATTTTATCTGTATAGATATAAATGTTTATGCCATAGAAGGACTAAAATAAAAGAGATTTTAAAGTGATTTTATTTTTATTATTGTGCTATGAGAGTAAATATTAATAAAGTAAATTTTATTTTGTAAAAAATAAAACAAACTCCATTTATTCAAGGATTTGGTATAACATAGTCTGTCAATTTATCATGTGTATGGACTCCTAGAATTAAATTCTAATGTGCAGGTGAAGTGGTGGGACTTTTGCCCCATAAAGCAGGAGATTTGGGTCTGAAATTTTTTCTTCTTGGGTACTACAGTTCTTATTAGATTCATTGATCCCATCAATTGGTGTAGGGTAGTATCCGACTCGGCAAAATATCTTCTCTCTGCCAACATCTAACAATTAACAGTCATGGTCTGGCATCTACCCACACAACAGAGAAAAAAAAAATTATCAGTCGAGCTAAATCATTTTCTTAAGGCATGACAAGAGCTAAATGGGCTGATCTTTTCATGGTAGTCGGATCACATAATTGTTTCTGTTGGAATTTAAAGGCGTGACTATAGATTAGCTCAAACCCAATTCATTTTCAGGAACATATATAATTAGAAAAGGGATGATTATAAAAAAGAAAGTTAGAAAGAGCAACGCCAATCACATAAAAAACAAAGATTGTTCGTGGCATGAGTTGTTATGGTTTAAACAAAATTTCGAATTCAAGTTTTAATATATATAGCTATATTAAATACTAAGTGATTAGAATGTTTTTATTGTCTTTGTGGTTCTATCTGGATCGAATCAGATTAATCAGAGTTTGTCTGCATACCATAATTTAAAAAAAAAAAAATTCTTTTTCGCCAATCATATTATAATGATGATTTTATATCATTTCCATTGGATAAACACATGTCATTCCAACCTTTTTTTTTTAGAATTATATACTTATGAACAACTCCATACACTTTCTCACTTCCATCACTCCCACCACCACCACAGACGTCCATTTAATTATGGAAAAAAAAAAAAAAGGACAACAACATGAAATTAACTCAAGACGATTAGGCAAAACAAAAGCACTGATTAAACTTGCATTAGAAGAAGTAACCAGACGAACCCAAATCAAAACCATCTGGCACAGTGTCTGATACCGGCGGCATTCTGCTGAACATTGGGCTATGAACATAGTCGCCTGAGTCAAACCCGAAATCAAACCCATTTGTCGTTGTGGTCTGGTCTTCAAATCCCAACAAATCTTGACTCGTTGCATGACCTGAGGTGCTGTATTGAAAGCCCGAGTCAACTGAGCTCGAAAAGCTGCAGGACATATCGGGAGGAAAAGGAGGAAGCTCATCGTTAGTAATAATTGGCTGTTCTTGTTCTTGTTGACGATAATGATGGTGGTGAAAGGTATCCGTAGAAGAAGAAACTCCATCCGAGAAGTGGCATTGTGAGCTAAAATTTTGAAGCTGATTGAAAACAGGAGGATTTTGATCAGCAGGCTGAACATAAGAGCTAGGAGCAACATTAATAAAGACAGATTGCTGCTGCTGTTCTTGTTGACGTTGTTGCTGTAATGATAACATTTGTTGTTGCTGGTCATCAGGGGAGATAATGGAAGTAACAGAAGAGCCAGCAGGCATATCAGAGTAAACAAAGTTGGTGCGAGCTTTAGGACCGCGCATGGAACGGGCGGCTCTGTCATAAGCCAAGGCAGCTTCCTCTGCAGTATCAAATGTGCCTAACCAATGCCTTTCTTTAGTTGAAGGGTCTCTTATTTCTGCTGCATATCTTCCCCATGGCCTTCTCCTGACACCAAGAAATCTTCCACCATTTCCTTGCGTTTGTTGATGATCATGTGACGATGATTGCTGCTGGGTTTGCTTCTTCTTGCTCTTTGATGGAGATGGGTTCATGATGACCGATGCAGAAGAAAATTTTAAGATTTTTGGGATTTTGATGGCTATATTTTTATATATATTTGCTCTTTTGCGTGGTGTTTGTTGTGCTATGTGTTGTTGGTGTTACATGTGAGCTGTTTATATATAAGATGGTGCTATGCTCTAATATTTTACAAAATCCCTAATTTGTCCTCTGCCATTTTGATTTTTTTTTTGTTATCGGGGAAGTCATATGATGTAAGTATTAATAAATTGCATAATAGATAACGATAAGCTTCCTCCTATGGATACATTAACTTTTTGAACTATAAATTTTCTTCAAAGTTTAGTAAAATCTTGCAAATAATAAAATCTAAAATCTTCATATGTTTGCAAGATAATGACTATAGATTTTACTAAACATATGACCTAACTTTTTGAACTTCTTTTTTAATTAAAGGGGAAAATATAAGGATCGAACTCTTAATCTGTACATACTTTGAAGGGAGTAATGTTATTAGACTACTCAATTTTTGGTTAGCTTTTTTGAACTTTTTGATTCTAAAAATATGGGTAATTTATGGTGTCTATGTTTATCTATTTATCATTTTGTCTATTGGGAAATCTTTATCTATAATCTTCGTCTATATATTTCGATATATTACACTTAATAGTTAAATTTTTTTCAAAAAAATAGTTAAAATTTTTTATAAAATTAATTATATATATATACTAAGTGTTTTATATTTTCATCATCATTAATAGAATATATTTGTAATAGGTTAAAATGTTCCTTATTTATTTATTAATTAGTTTTAAAGTTTTATTAAAAGTGATATTTTAAAAGTTCTAAAATTTGCTTATTAAAAATAAAAAATTCAATATCATGTCAACTTTTGTGAATAAATTTCTTTTATTTTTGTGGTTATTTTATTTTTTTAAGAATATACTTCATTAATAATTACCATTAAATAATGAAAAACACTCTCATAACATGACAATAAAAATAAAATGACCTTATGATTTTTCTTTTTTTAACATAAATAAATAAATAAAATTACTTTATACTAATGTGGAACTTAGTTTTAAGTGATAATTGAGCATTGAGTTAGCTTTTAAATTTATTATTTAAATTCTATTTTTATATGCAATCGCGTTATAAATTAATTGTTAGAAAATTTTTATTATCCTTATGATTACTATTTGGGTCGAATTAAATTAGTTAGAGTATAATGAACTTTAAATACCGATAATTTAGGCCAAAAATATATAAATCAAATGTAAAAATATATTTTGAAATTCGCTTTGAAATGGGGACTGCGATGCATATGAAGTTGAATACAAGGCTGTGATATGAGGTGAGATTCAAATAGAATTAATTTGAAAACAATATAAGAAATTCAAAATTTTTAACTAAAATTTCTAATAACATCTTGCAAATAATATGTTTAGTAAAAGCTTTCATGAAGCCGAACATTTTATCATTACTTCAAAGTCTAAGCAATTATACTAACATATAATGGTGTAGATAAAAAAATCCAATATTGTAAGATGTTTTGATCAATCCTCATGTACGTTTTAGAGACGATTTAAAAGAATTATATCTGATAAAAATTTGAATATAAAATCATCCACTATAAAATATCATCACACAAAATATTATAATTAATTTAATACAATTTTACACCGCTAAATCAACCCTTTAAATCAAATATAAACCCTTTCAAAAACTTCAACATTGATGAATTGAATCTCTTTAAAAATTAAAGAAACCTAACCATCTTCTTTTTTTTTTTTTTTTTTTTTTTTGGGATTGAAAAAAAGAAACAAATAAAGAACCTTCCTTTTGATGAGTTACAAATGATGGGCAAGAAGGGAAAAAAAAAAAATTAGTAGATAAAAATAAAAGTCGGTTGGCATGATTAGAGATCTCAAAGGCCATCATAAGCATGTTCTTTTAGGCACTTTGTTAATCATTAGTCTCTAATCAAAGGTTACCTTTTCTTTTCTTTTTTTTTTTTTTTTTTTTTTTTTTTTTTTGTGCATTAACAAATAGTTGCACAATGTCCATTTCTGGGTAATCTTATATATATATGTATATAGTCCCAAAGCTGTTACATGTGACCATCTAATCAAATCATGGAAGAAAGGAGAAGTAATCATGGACACAATAGACTCAATCTAATAACATGATATTTAATCACTTATATTCATAATGAAAAAGTTCATCATAAGCTTATGGTTCGCACACCAATTATCATTGCAATACAAAGCACGCTTTTGAATTTTTTGTTTTTTTAAAAAAGAGAAAAAAACAAGTCCCATCATGTTAAAATCGTTTCCTCCAACTCTAATTAATATTTTTACAATGTTTTGTAAAATATTTAAAATATATATTGTAAATCTGATTATTAATTATGTGAATTACATCGGAAATTGGAAACAAAATTATTAAATAAATCGTTCAAAATTATTCTAATATCTCTAAAATGTTTTGTTGTTTAAATATTTATTTACAATATATACATATATGAAATATAAATAAATATGTAAATATATTATTACTTTAAATTTAGTTTGATGTAATTTTAAAGCTGAGTATATATATATATATATA
>CATIWK010349775.1:0-15866 GCA_949634005.1 Mallotus japonicus
GTCAAACGGGAACATCGATCAAGATCCTAGTGCTGCACATGGGGCATTTGGGATCTAGCACATTTGGTAGCATAATGAACATTAAGCATCGAGGGCACCCCATCAGCAACATCGAATCACTATTCAAGCTTTCTTCATGACTATCAGCAGTACCCTCCCATGACAAGCATGAGCTGCTTTTACCCGTCGTAGATATTGTATTGGAAGAAGAAGAAGACGACGATGATGAAGATGGAGATGCTAATCCATCTGTTCCTTCCCCTTGTGGAAAATTATTTCTTGGTGGCGATGTGCTCACCCTTGACTACATGAACCGGTATTTTTTTTTTTTTTTTTTTTTTTGAACTTAGTGGGAAAATATACAAAATATCTATCTATATTTATAAAGCTGGCTGATGATTCGTTTTAGTCTATCACGTGACATACCGTTAATTATTTTAAATGTCTATCTTATTTTTATGGATCAATTACATTTACCTTTCTGAGGTTAGGTCTAATTAACTTTTCATAACCTTCTATTTCAAAATCGAATATTAACCTCCTGAAGTTTTATAAACCAATATTTAAAGACTTTTATTATCTAAAAAAACATTTAAAGACTTTTGTTAGTTTTTTTACAATAAATGACTGTTATGACTTTATTTTAACATGTGTCTTTTCTAACCCTATTAAATATTAATCCCTAGTATTTATCCCAAAGTTTATGTTTGAATAATAATGAGAATTTATGAAATTACTTTTTAAATATACATTTATAAATTTTTTAATTTATAAAAATCATTTTTTATTATTTCTTAAAAATTTTAAAAAAATTAAAAATAATTTTTATTGATCTAAAAATTTTACAATCAAGCAATATACATTTAATAAAAAGAATTAAAAATTTTCTATACAAAAAATAATTATTTTAAAAATTAAAAATTAAAAATTTTTAGATCTAGAAAAATTAATAATTTTTAGATCTACAAATAAAATTTTAACTTTTTTTTTAAATATAAAAATTGGAGAAAGGTAAATGCTAGGGATTAGATTTAATAAGGTTAGAGAAGACACGTTAAAATAAGGGCATAACAGTCATTTTTTCCAAAAAAGCTAACAAAAGTCTTTAAGTGTTGGTATATAAACCTTTAGGAATGTAAATATTCGATTTTGAAACAAGAGCTCCTGAAATGTTAATTAGGTCTAACCTCAGGGAGGTCAAAGTAATTTGTTCTATTTTTATTAGCACAAATACTTTAATTATTGTGAGAAGTGAGATCTATATATATTAACACAAGATAAAATAAGTCAAATTTGTATAATTATTTAAATAAAAAAAATTTTTATTGCTACAAAACTTACATTGAAAAAAAAAATAAAACTTCAAGTAAAGATAAGTGATAAATACAAAGGAAATAAAACATAAATAATTTTAAGGGATTATTGGTCCTATAAATTATATCATTTTTCCAATTAAGTCCTATAATTTTTTTTTTACACTTTTTTATAAGTTTTAGAAAGATTTTCCATTAGTTCTATACGTCAATTAAAGCAGATTTCGGTTAATCAACCCTTAAAATCAAAATTTTTATTTTTTTACATTTCAATCCTAAAACTATAAAGTTATTTTGATATTTTTAATAAATAATGTTTTTAATTTTATTTGTAACTTCTTCTATTACTTAATTTTCATAATAACTATATAACTCACTAAAATAATTTTAAAAATAAAAATAAAAATTATATTTTTCTTAAATTATTAGTTATATTGACAATGATACATAAAAATAATTAAATATATTTAATTATCTTTAAATAAATAATTTCAATTAATATATCGTAAATGAATAAATATTTTTAAAAAGATAAAACTCATTCAATTTTTTCAATATTATAATTTGTGTTACATTTTTAAAAAAATTATAAACTCAATTAAATTTGAGTTAGTCAAATTTTTAAAAAATAAAAATAGTCTAATTTAAAAAATATTTGTTTTAAAATTATCTAATTAGGATACAATTGGTTTAATATCTATTTAAAATATAAAATAATTATAATATTGACAAAAATAATTAAGTATATCCAAGCATAAAAATATTTATTCATTTAAAATATATTAATTAAATTTTTAAAATAATAAAAATCATTGTTAATAAAATAATAATTCAAGAAAAAAAATTTTAATTTTAAATCTTCTTGAAATTATTTTAGTGAGTTATATAGTTATTATAAAGTTAAGTAATTGAATCAGTCATAAATAAATAAATAAATAAAAATATTATTTATTTAAAAAAATAAAAAATGACATTTTTTTCTGTTTCAGGACTAAAATTAAAAAAAAATTAATTTTTAGGGTTGACTAACAGAAAATTGCTTTGACAAACGGATAGGACTAACGAAAAGTTTTTTTTAAAACTTATAGAACTTAATTGTAAAGAAAATTTGTACAAGACTTATTTGAAAAAATTATATAATTTATAGGACTAACAGTGTTGTTATTCCTAATTTTAAAATTATAATCTATCAACAATTGTTGAAATCAACTGATATGTATTGTTCCCGTTTAATGGCATTTTGAATTCAAATTGTAATATATGCAGTCGCGTTAAATTAGTTATTAAGAGTCATTTACTATTCTTATGGTTTTATCTAAATTGACCGAATAAATTAGAGTCGAGTATGAATTTTAAATACTAGTAGTTTAGATTAAAAAAATATATTATTGCAATTTAGCTCACTCATATATTTTACATTTAAATTCATTACCATAAATTTTATTTAAATTATTGAATTATAAAAACATGTGTCTCTGATTTATTTAAATTACTTAATTATGTATTATCAAATTAATTATCTTTTTGAAATTTGAATTATTTAGTATAAAGAATATTTTATGGGGAAATTGCTATTTACCTCTTGTGGTTTGGTTTATTATATTTTTACATCCATGATATTTGAAAAAATATACTTTCATCCCTAATATTTACAATTCATGTACTATTTCATCCCTGACAGAGAGACTAATAAGTATTTAACTGTTGTAAATGTTAGAGATAAAAATATATTTTTTTAAATACTAAAAACATAAAAATGTAATAGGTCAAACTACAGGAATAAATAGCAATTATCCCATATTTTATTTAAAAGAATAAAGGTCGACCTTACATTACATGCAGAACTTTGCTTGTTAATATATAAAGTAAAGAGAAAAGATAAAGAGAAAAATATATGTAAAGTAAAAATAAATTAAAAAAATTACTGCTAGTGGGCCTATTATGAGAAAGGGTACACTTTCACTGTAAGTGGTTAATATATATATATATATATATATTTTCGAACAAAAGTGGTTTAATATTTATGTTTTTGTGCTTGAGATGGCTGGGTGTGTCTCAAGTGAAAGGACATTGGTAGGTTTGTCGCTGCTCATAAAAACCTTTTAATGGGAAGGTTCATGATGGCATCGTTTAAGATTCGAGCTGCTCCTCCAAGTCATTCCATGACATCTAAGAACCATGGACACGATGATACGATGATTTTTAAAATTTAAAGATATAATATGGGCGGGACACTTTATTTATATATATATATATATATATTCTATATAAAATGTGTATTATTTTTTATTATATAAAAATGATTTGTTATAAAAAATAATGTTAGTATGATAAAACAAAAACTCCATGAAATTTAAATAGTTACTATATATATATATATATATATTTCACATAAAATGTGTATTATTTTCTATTATATAAAAATGATTTGTTAAAAAAAAAGTTAATGTGATAAAATAGAAACTCCATGAAATTTAAACATTTACTATAATCATTTAGTTATTTATCTATTATTGTTATATATAAGGCCTATATAAAAAAGGGGGCCAACATACATGACCTGTATAAAAAAAAAAATGGAACTACTATTACAAAGAGAAGCTCCAAATAATTTAAAAATTGACCATTATCATTCGGCCAATAATCTAGCTACCAATACCATATACATAGCATGTATAAAAAGTGACAAAAAAAATAAAAGTCATGTCCTAAAAAGTGTCATGTCGTGTTCTATACGTGTCTCAATGTATCATTCTCATGTTCTAAAAATAAATAAAAAAACAATGAAATAATAGGACATGTGTCCAGCCAGGACACGACACTTGTTGGATACGTGTCGGGTAAGTGTCAGGCAAGTGTCGTGTCGGATACGTGTCGGACACGGATACGCCACCTTATTTGAAGTGTCGGTGCTTCATAGCATGACACTCATTGCATTTGTATTTTTTTTTGTTGGAAAGTCTCATTGCATTTGTATTGGATTTTAGTGTCCATATTATATTAATTATTGTTATAAAAAATACTTGGTATAGTTAGCCAACTACATGAATAGTAAAATAGTTGGCCACATGACTTGTTTAGGCATGCATTTTACTCTTTTTTTAGGCATGCATTTTTACTTATACCATTATTCACTTGGGTAATGAGTTGGCACTAGGGTTGAGCACGGTCTTGTCCAATCCGGGGATTTGGAAATGTCATGACCCAAATCCGGGAGTTATGACCGGCGCTAGAAAATGGGAATTACTGTAAACCGGAACCCGTAGCAAGCCTTAAAAATAAAAACTCATACAAACATATCCATAAAAATACATCTGAATTAAAACTTTAATTAATAAAATGAAATCTTATATCATATAATAAAATATATCAGTACACAATCTTTTAAACAAGTCTAAATTATAAAAACAAAATCAAATACTACAACAGTCAAATACTACTACTGTAGCTTCTAGAGAATAAACAAAGGTTCAAATATGAAATTTACATAATCTAGCCGGGGCGGAAGAAGATCGACTAAGAAGTCTAGTACTGAGGTCTGACAAAGTAGAATATCCTGAAAAAAATATTGAGGGGGTCAGACTTCACTGAGTGAATTATTATTATTATTATTATATATACATACACCCTAACGATACAGGCAGTCAAGCATCAGTATAATAATGTATTTATTTTTATATAATAAAATATACACACAATTCATGCAGATGCTCAAAATCCATTTATATAATAAATAATATAAAAGAGTTCGGGTGGAGTTTGTCTAAAATAAAAATCACTATAAATCATGCCAAATAACTAAGATTTAACCAAAAATAAATTTAAATTAAATTATATCATTTTTTTTCTAAAAATATAATATTTTCTCAAAATCTCAAAAATTCCAAAATAAATCTAAAAATTATACAAAAATTATTTTTGAGCATTAGCCTAAATCATTTAGAGCATCATTTAGACTGCCTACCTAAGGGAAGAGAATAGCTCCAAGATCTAGAGCTCAGGTGGCCGGAAATGGCTCCGATGAGCCTCTTTCCATCTGACCGAAGCTTGAAGAGAAGAAGAAGAAGCAGAAACAGCAGCAGCAGACAGAAAGGAAGAGAAGAGTTGCTAGGTGGTTCGGCTAAGGTGGTCTGCTGGTTCGGTCAGATGGTTCGGTTAGCTGAGTGGGTGGTTCGGGCGGAGGAAAATCAAGCTGAAGAAAGGAAAAAAAACGCAGAAAGAAGAAGAAAGAAAGGGATGGGTGGGGTGGTAACCGAAATATGCCCTACTTTTGACTTTTGTGTATTTTTTTTAATAATAATAATAATAATAATATGAAAATCCTCAACCATTAAAAAATAACACATGTGCTATAAAAATATATAATAACATCAAATACATTTATATATATATATACACACACTAAACAATACCCATGTGTGTGTGTATATATATATATATAATAAAATTAATAGTTTTAAAATAAATACTTAAATGCCAAATATTTAAATTAACTAACTAAATAATAAATTTCAAGTTTAATAAATTTTATTAACACTGCAAATCTCGAAATTAAATATTAAAATTTAATTTAATGAAAACTCGGGTCATCACAATCTTCCCCCCTTACAGAAATTCGTCCTCGAATTTTAAAGAAAAGAAAAGGGATACAAGAATTCATTAAGGAAACAGATAGGGATACGTTGCCCGCATCTTAGCTTCTGTCTCACACGTGTACTCCTCGACGTTGTTGCTCCTCCACAACACTTTGACCATTGGAATCTGTTTCGATCGCAATTGACGAACTTGAGAATCCACAATCACCACTGACTCTTCCTCGTACGTCAGGTCTTCATTCAATTCCACACTCTGGGGCTGCAACAAGTGCGAAGGGTCTGAAATATACTTCCTCAGCATCGAGATATGGAATATTGGATGCACTTGAGACATATTCGGAGGCAAAGCTAACCGATATGCAATCATACCAACTCTCTCCAATATCTCGAAAGGTCCAATGTATCTCGGTGCTAATTTTCCTTTCTTTCCAAATCTCATCACACCCTTCATCGGTGACACCTTCAGAAATACGTAGACACCAATCTGAAATTCCACGTCCTTGCGCCTCGGATCCGCATAGCTCTTCTGTCTGCTAGCTGCAGTTTCCAATCTTTTCTTGATCAAAGTGACTTTCTTTGCTGCATCTTGGATAATCTCAGGTCCAGTCAACTCTCTTTCTCCAATCTCATCCCAACACAGAGGGGATCTACATTTTCTTCCATATAAAGCCTCATACGGTGCCATCTCAATATTGCTATGGTAGCTGTTATTATAAGCAAATTCTACCAATGGTAGATGATCATCCCAACTACCACCAAGATCCAATACACACATTCTCAACATATTCTCAAGTGTCTGGATCGTCCTCTCAGACTGACCATCTGTCTGAGGATGAAAAGAAGTACTGAAGTCAAGGCTAGTGCCCATAGCTTCTTGCAACTTCTGCCAAAATTGTGAGGTAAACACAAAACCTCTATCAGATACAATGGACACAGGCACACCATGTAGGCACATAACATGCTTAACATACAACTTAGCCAACTTAGCTACTGAATAAGTAGCTTTAACTGGTAGGAAGTGAGCTGACTTGGTTAACCTGTCCACAACCACCCAGATGGAATCGTATCCATCTCTTGAATGAGGTAATCCAACTACAAAATCCATAGCAATCCTCTCTCATTTCCACTCAGGAATAGGAAGAGGCTGACGATTCCTTGAAGGTTTCTGATGTTCAGCTTTCACCTGCTGACACGTCAAGCACTTAGCAATAAAATCAGCTACATCCTTCTTCATTCCATCCCACCAGTACAGATCCTTAATACTGTGGTACATCTTAGTAACACCTGGATGTACACTATAAGCTGCAGAATGCACTTCTTCTAGGATCTCTTCTCTCAGATTATCCACATTAGGCACACATAGTCGTCCACTGATCCATAAAAGTCCTTCATCATCAAATGTAAAATCAGTGAACTTTCCTGCTCGTACATTCTCTTCAAGTTCCACTAACATAGGATCTCAACTCTGAGCTGCTTGATCTTATCCCTTAACACTGATCTGACTCTTAACTGAGCTAGGAGTCCTCTTGATCTGCTTATCTTCATCATCAAACCTTAATCCACTAACTCGTGCAACTCTTGGATCAAAGGTCTCCTCTCAACACTAATGTGAGCAAGACTGCCCGAGGACTTTCTACTCAAGGCATCTGCTATCATATTAGCCTTGCCTGGATGATAAAGGATATCAACGTCATAATCCTTCAGGAGTTCTAACCATCTCCTTTGCCTCAAGTTCAGATCTCTCTACTGGAAAATGTACTTCAAGCTCTTATGATCAGTGAAGATCTCACAAGTCACCCCATATAAATAATGTCTCCAAATCTTGAGAGCAAATATCACTGCAGCTATCTCTAGGTCGTGGGTAGGATAATTCTGTTCATGCTTCTTTAACTGTCTGGAAGCATAAGCTACTACCCTACCATTCTGCATCAACACACAACCTAGTCCAACTCTAGAAGCATCGCAATAAACAGTGAACTTATCTATCCCATTTGGCAAAGTAAACACTGGGGTTATGGTCAGCTTATCCTTCAGTAGCTGAAAGTTGTTCTCACAAGCCTCTGACCATATGAACTTCACATTCTTCTGAGTTAGGCGGGTCATAGGAGCTATAATTCTTGAGAAATCCTGCAAAAATCTCCTATAGTACCTGGCTAAACCCAAGAAACTTCTAATCTCAGTGATTGTTGTCGGTCTAGGCCACTCAGATACTGCCTCTATCTTCTGTGGATCAACCTGGATACCATTTTTAGTCACCACGTGACCAAGGAATGCTACACTCTTAGTCCAGAATTCACACTTTGAGAATTTAGCATAAAGCTGATGTTCTCTCAGTGTCTGTAGCACTATCCTCAAGTGATATACATGCTCCTCCATACTCCTCGAATACACCAGTATATCATCAATGAAGACTACTATAAACTGATCCACATATGGTCTGAACACTTTGTTCATCATGTCTATAAAAGCAGCTAGTGCATTAGTCAACCCAAAAGACATCACCAAAAACTCATAGTGACCATATCTAGTGTGGAATGCCGTTTTAGGAACATTGGCTTCACTGATCCGCAACTGATGATAACCCAACCTCAAGTCAATCTTAGAAAAGTACTATGCACCCTGAAGCTGGTCAAACAAATCATCTATACTCGGAAGAGGATACTTGTTCTTAATCGTCACCTTGTTCAGCTCTTTGTAATCTATGCACAGTCTCAGTGTACCATCCTTCTTCTTAACAAACAGGACTGGTGCACCCTAGGGAGAAACACTGGGTCTGATAAAACCCTTGTCCAGCAAATCTTGCAACTGTTCCTTTAATTCCTTCAACTCTGCATGAGTCAAAATAGGAGCTGTGTCAGGAACCACGTCAATACAGAACTCAATCTCTCTGTGAGGTGGTAAACCTGGCAACTTATCAGGAAAAACATCTGGGAACTCGCAAGCTACTGGAACATCTGAAATGGAAGTCTTCTCCACAAATGTATCCCTGACTACTGCCAAATATCCCTGACATCCCTTCCTCAATATCTTCCTAACAGTGATAGCGGAGATAAGATTCTGAGGTGCAAAACTCCTGTCACCCATAAATTTAAATTCTTCATCATCAGGAATTCTAAAAATTACCTCTTTACTCCGATAGTCAACAATTGTATAGTGCTGAGACAACCAATCCATCCCCAGAATTACATCAAACTCCATCACATCTAGCAACACTAAGTCTGCTAGCAGTTCTCTGCCTTCCACTAGTACAAGACACCCGGAAAGAAGAATATCGGTGTCCAACAAATCGCTTAGAGGTGTGGCTATGGATAAAGGAATCTCCATCCTCGAGACTTGCCAACCTGAATTATAAGCAAAAACAGGGGACACGAAAGAATATATGACACCCAAGTTAATAAGACTCTAGCATCCATATAGCAAATTGGAAAAGTACCTGCTACAACGGCATTGGATGCCTGAGCATCCTGTTGAGTGAGGGTAAAGACTCTGGCTTGTCCTCGGCCTCCCTGCTAACTGGTAGAAGCCTGACCAAAGCCTCTAGCACTAACTCTGCCTCCTTTGCCACGCCCCTGCTGGGCTACAAACTATGAAGTACTTAGATGCTGAGGTGGCGGCAGCTGATAAGGAGCTAGAGCTGCACTGGCAATCGACTGCTGCAGAAACTGCTGCTGATAACCAGAATAAGGGCATGCTCTGGAATAATGCCCAATATGTCCGTATCTGAAGCATGTCAATGGTGCCATATAGCAAGGTCTCTGATGGACTCTACCACAAGTCTGGCAGGCACTCGCTGCTGATCCCGTATTGCCGTATCCAAAACTCTGTCCGCTACTGCTGTTGGTAGCATCAGAACTAAATCTAATGGGTCTGCGGACTCCACTAAGGCCATGCCTACCTCTCTGCTATAATCTCTGCTGAGGTCTCTGGCTTTGCTGAACTGGCCCTCTCTGCCGACTGCTAGACCCAATCTGAAAAGTGGAGTACGGAGTACTTTGAAATCCCCCTGTTTGAAAGCCTCCCATCTGATAGAAGTCTGGCATAGCTCCCTGCCTGACTAACCTCAGCTCTATCTCCTTAGCCATCTCGATAACAGTCTCGAGATTACTGCCTATAGTAAGCATCCCAGCGAAGGCAGGACCTAGACCAGTGACATATATCGTGACAGCGAAGTACTGGTCTCGCATCAAATCCTTTGCATATCTGCCCAATCTGAGGAACTCTCTGGTATACTCCTTGACTGATCTGTTGCCTCTAGAGATGCTAGTCAGTCGTAGCCTGTAACTCATCCTCAAAGGCTCTGGATAAAAATGCCTTATGAATCTCTCTCGAAACTGTACCCAGGTCATCATCATCATCTGGGGATGAATACTCTGTATAAACCAATCTAAAGCTGGCCTTTCAATAGAAAGCTTGACAATCATGATCCTCTGATACTCGGTGTGAGTAGTCTGAGTCCTCATCTCAATGGCATGCAGAAAGTCTAAAGGATCTGAAGTCCCGTCAAAAGCTATCCTGCCGACTCTGGCGTAGAATAGGGCTGCCTCTAAGTTAGACATACCCTGCTGATGCACTGGCTGCATTTGAGGCACTACTGGAGGAATAGCAGCTGCATCCTGCTGTACTCCTGGTCCAAAAGCAGCTTCCTGATACTCTGGGTCTGCAGGTTCTTCTACTTGTGGCACTCTCTGCCTATGACCTGCACCTCGTGCTCTACCTCGACCTCTACCCCTACGCCTAACTGGCAGTTTAGGGGGTAAGATCTCATCTTGGTAGGACCCATCATCTTCGGCCTCATCGTCCGGCGTAGCGACTCTCGTTCTCCTCCTCATTCTGAAAATAAAACAAGCGAAAATTCAGACAACACGAACAAAACAGACTTCTTAACGGTCACGCAGAAAAATTAAACCAAGGAAAACTTATCGAAGACATAACGAAACCTAATTTAAGCTGCAGTAGTTTCAAAGAAAACTCAAATCTCAACCTAGGTCATACAATACTGAACCTAGGCTCTGATACCAACTTCGTCACGATCCAAACCCGGCAGTCATGACCGGCGCTAGGGAACGGGAATTACTATAAACCGGAACCCGTAGCAAGCCTTAAAAATAAAAACTCATATAAACATATCCATAAAAATACATCTGAATTAAAACTTTAATTAATAAAATGAAATCTCATATCATATAATAAAATATATCAATACACAATCTTTTAAATACGTCTTAGTTATAAAACCAATATCAAATACTACAACAGTCAAATACTACTACTGCAGCTTTTAGAGAATAAACAAAGGTTCAAATATGAAATTTACATAATTTAGCCGGGGCAGAAGAAGACTGGTGGAGAAGTCTACTACTAAGGTCTGACGAAGTAGAATGTCCTGAAAAAAATATTGAGGGGGTCAGACCTCACTGAGTGAATTATTATTATATATATATACATACATCCTAACGATACAGGCATTCAAGCATCAATATAATAATGTATTTATTTTTATATAATAACATATACACGCAATTCATACAGATGCTCAAAATCCATTTATATAATAAATAATACAAAAGAGTTCGAGTGGAGGATCGGTGCGGAACCCTAACATTTCGCAACCTCGATCACAGTAAATTATTAGCCAACAGGCTTTCTTAAATTCCAAGAATATTTCTCTTATCCAAGTTGACAGTAGACAGGCCCCGAGATTCATAGTCCATGGAGCTACAGCAGTCTCACTGTCGGCATGACTAGCCCCAAGACCCCAAGTCCATCGAGCTACAGCAGTTACACCACTCTCACTCCACAATTTTAAATAATATATTTTCAAAATCAATCAATCAGAAATTCTCTGCCTAAGATCTACCGTACTGTCGCACAACAGTCCTAGCGTAGCCCACTAGGTGACACGTTCTACAACTATCCTCCAAAACGTTTATTTATTCATAAATAAATAAATCATTTATGTTATTCAAAAATAAATAAATCGTTCATGTGAAATACGAAAAAACATCTAATTTAAGAGCATAGGGTTTGCATTAAAGATTCATATACTAATTCATTTATGAATGCATAATAAAAACTATTAATAATAATTAATAAATGAAATTTAATGCAAACTAACAATTTAAGCTCGTTTTAGCAAATATAGATGCTAAAACATGAATTCTACATGTCATGCATACATATAATAATAACTCACAATTCGAGTGTGCTCCACGAAAATGACCTGACTGGCATGGTCCTGAAGGCCTCGGTCTCGGTGCAACTAAAGAAAATAATAATGCTATTATTAGAATAAAATTCCTAATTTAATAACTATGGAATTTCTACAGAATGACTCAATCAAAATTAAGAATTCTACACAGGACGACGTCACGTTTTACGAGAAATCTACCGAAAATTTGGTAGAGTTTCCTCTGTAAAACGGACTTCTCTCTACCATAGGTAGAGCCGTTCCTGCACGAAAACGACACTTCAAATATCACAGATGCTCAACTCCGGACTCCGGACTACACACAACACCCAACCGAGCTTCAACAAGATTCAAATAAATAAAATAATATTTAAATACTAAAATTCATTAAAACTTATAAAAAATATTTATTTAAATACCAAATTCAATTTATTTACAAAATAAATAATAAAATACTCATTTACAATTAAATTATATTAATAAAAATCTATTTTCAAATATTCAAAATTAAATAGCATTAATCACAATTGATTATTTAAATCGCTCTAATATATAATAAAAATAATCGAAAACCCATTTAAGCTTAGAATTAATAATTAAAATTAATATTCGGATATAATTCCAGAAATTACTATTAATTAACTAAAAATAGTAATTAATTTATAAAAATTATTTTAATACCAATAATTATTCAAAATCATCCTAAAATATAATAATTAATAATAAACTCACTTAAAATGCAAGAATTACTGATTCATAATTATATTCCCAAAAATTCATCTATAATTACAATAAACTAATTAATATCAATAATTAAATTTAATATCTAATAAATTTTAAAAATTCATAAAAATGCATTTTAACACTAAACATATATTTAAATAAATAAATAACCAAATCTATAATTTTATATATTCAATTTATATATATTTGGAAATTAACAAAATTATACAAAATATTAACTTAACTAACAAAAATTATTTTCACAAATCTAAAATAAAAAACACTATAAATCATGCCAAATAACTAAGATTTAACCAAAAATAAATTTAAATTAAATTATATAATTTTTTTTCTAAAAATATAATATTTTCTCAAAATCTCAAAAATTCCAAAATAAATCTAAAAATTATACAAAAATTATTTTTGAAAATCATTTAGCCTAAATAACAACAATTTAACCAAAAATAAACCTAACTATAACCTATAAAATTTTCCTAAAAAAAACATAATATATACAAGAAAATGAAAATAAATCAAATTAAATGCAGAAAAATCATACAAAAATAGTTTGAAGGGCTGCCTACCTAAGGGAAGAGAATAGCTCCAAGATCTAGAGCTCAGGTGGCTGGAAATGGCTCCGGTGAGCCCCTTTCCGTCTGACCGAAGCTTGAAGAGAAGAAGAAGAAGCAGAAATAGCAGCAGCAGGCAGAAAGGAAGAGAATAGCTGCTGGGTGGTTCGGCTAAGGTGGTCTACTAGTTCGGTCAATTGAGTGGGTGGTTCGGGCAGAGGAAAATCAAGCTGAAGAAAGGAAAAAAAACGCAGAAAGAAGAAGAAAGAAAGGGATGGGTGGGGGTGGTGACCGAAATATGCCCTGCTTTTGACTTTTGTGTATTTTTTTTAATAATAATAATAATAATATGAAAATCCTATGCCACTAAAAAATAACACATGTGCTATAAATATATATAATAACATCAAATACATACATATATATATATATATATATATATAATAAAATTAATAGTGTTAAAATAAAATACTTAAATACCAAATATTTAAATTAACTAACTAAATAATAAATTTCAAGTTTAATAAATTTTATCAACACTGCAAATCTCGAAATTAAATATTAAAATTTAATTTAATGAAAACTCGGGTCATCACAGGAAATCTCCGGAATTGGATTAAAAATCGGAGATTTGAAAATATTGAGAACTGGTATCAGAATTGAAACTAAAAATCTCATTCTTGTATTGTTTAAAAATTTCTAAACAATACAATTCGGAGATCGGATATTTCAATCCACTACAGAATGAAGATTCAGAGAATTATACAATATACACTATTTTCTTAAAATTTTAAACATCCACGAAACTTGAAATTTCATTAAATATACATGCAACAATTCAATATATACTTTAATATAATTTCATAACTTATGTCCAACAAACAAAGTTTAACTTAACTAATAAATTCAAATCTAAATTTAATTTTACACAACTGAAATCCAACATAACTTACAAAAATCCAATTGCAAAAATAATATAGCCTGTAATAAGTTAATAACAACCAGCAACGAATGCCTATAATAAGCAAATAATATTAGCATTATTTATTTAAAAGTAGTTAAATAATATTTATATTAATTATATATTTATAACTTATATATCATAAGTATATAAATAAATAAATTTCAGTTATTTCAGTCCAATATAGTTCAGTACAGTTCGGTTCAATTCGGTCCAGTTATCGGTTCAGATATTTATAAACATCCAAAATCATACCAAAAGTTTTTTATCGCTACAATTCGATTTGGATAAAGTCAAAAAGTTAACTGTCCAATTCGGTTCTGGAAATTTTTGGTCCGATTATTTGGTTCAATTCGAATATTTTAATTTTCATGCTCAGCCCTAGTTGGCACATAAAAAAGAAGGGAAAATGTGTCAGCCCACTTTAGCCAAGATGGTTCTCCATCTTGTATGGGGGATATAAAAGTTGTTAAAAAAAAGAGGAAAAGTGTATGAGTTTGGAGAAAAAAATGTCTTAATGTGATGACCCGAGTTTTAATTTTAAATTTTAAAATTTAATTACGAGATTTGCAGTGTTAATAAAGTTTATTAAATTTGAATTTTTTTATTTAGTTAATTAATTTAAATAGTTAGTATTAAATATTGTTTTAAACATTATAAATTTTATTAAATTTTGTTAGTTTTTATTATATATATATATATATATATATATATATGTACATGTTAGTGTGGATATGTGTATATATATATATACACATGAGTTATACACATGTGTTAATTTTTAGTGGTTGAGAGTTTTTATACTATTATTATTATTATTATTATTATTATATAGTAAAAAGGTGAAGTAAAGTTAAGTGCAGGACAAATTTGCGGGGCTATTCATCACCCATCTCTTCCTTTTTTCTTTTCTGCGTTTTCTTTTCCCTTCCTTCTCCTCCTGAGTGCCTTTGCCAGCTACCATCTTAGCCCAAACCAGCCAGCTGCCCGAACTAGCCCCACCTCAGCCGAACCAGCTTCACCCAAGCCACACCATCAACCACTTGTAGCCTTCTTCTTTCTCCTTTCTTCGCGTGAACCAGACTGAAATGCGTACCTGAACCATTTCCGGTGACTGTTGCTCACAACTCCGGCGTCCATGGGTTCCTCTCCTTCCTATCTTTGCTAAATCTTCACTTGGATTTGTTGATCTTCATCCAGATTAGCTCAAATCAAGGTAAATGTGTTAGTAGCTTTAGTTGTTTTTCTGGTTTTATTAAGTTGATTTTAGGTTGATTTATAGTTGACTAGTATATTTAATGGTGATTTTAATTAGTAAATTGTATAAATTGATTTTTATTAAGTTGATTAGCATTTTTATTTAATTCTTTAATTTTAGATTAATTTTCTGAATTTATTTTAATTTTTAGTATTTATTTGAGAATTATTATATTTTTAGGAAAATTATGTAATTTAATTTTTAATTGATATTTGGTTAAATTATGGTTAAATATGATGTTTAATGGTGATTTTTATTTT
>CATIWK010349812.1:0-21935 GCA_949634005.1 Mallotus japonicus
TTTTGAACACTTATTAACCACAGGTAATAAGATTCAAAATCCACTTAGTGGTGAAACACCAAGTGAGCCATCTCAAGAAATTGTTGAGCAACCTAGTTCATAAATGATTGGTCAACAATCTAATGAACAAAGGAAAAGCAACAGGGAACGAAAAGCTAAATCTTTGGGACCGGATGAGATCGACTCTCAAAGTATTTCTTTTTACCTTGTAGAAGGTAATAGAGATGAGGTTGTGAGAACGATCCCTATAGTTCTTCAAGTGGAAGATGACCCAAAAACATTTAAAGAGGCTATGGCTTCTAGAGACGCAGCTTTTTGAAAGGATGCTATTAGAGATGATATGGATTCTATAATGTTAAACTACACTTGGGAGATTGTTGATTTGCCTCCTGGTTCTAAACCTATTGGATGTAAGTGGGTGTTTCGTAGAAAATATCATACCAACGGTACTTTGCATACCTATAAGGCTAGATTAGTGGCCAAGGGATTTCGACAAAAGCAAGGTATTGATTATTTTGACACATATGCACCAGTAGCAAGAATAACTTCAATCCGAATAATGTTTGCTTTAGCTTCAATTTATAATTTATATGTTCATCAAATGGATGTCAAAACAGCATTCCTAAATGGAAATCTCGATGAGGAGGTATACATGGAACAACCAGAAGGGTTTGTCCTACCGGGAAATGAACATAAAGTTTGTAAATTAATCAAATCTTTGTATGGTTTAAAACAAGCACCTAAACAATGGCATGAAAAATTTGATACAGCAATTGTATCATATGGATTTAATCATAATATAGCTGATAAATGTGTTTACATTAAAAATTGTGATGATTGTATTGTATTAGTTTGTTTGTATGTTAATTGTGAGCAACCACATCAATGGAATTACAGAAACGAAGAGGTTTCTATCTTCCATATTTCAAATGAAGGATCTTGGACAAGTGGATACTATTCTTGGTATCAAAGTAAAAAGAAATAATGAGGGATATGTATTGAGTCAATCTCATTACATTGACATAGTACTGGAAAAGTTCAGTCACTTAAAATTTAAAGAAGCAAGTACTCCTTTTGATCCAAGTATCAAGTTAATTAAAAATGATGGACGAGCAGTGGCTCAATTAGAGTACGCTAGTGCTATTGGAAGTCTTATGTATGCAACTCAATGCACAAGACCAGATATAGCATTTGCGGTTAGTAAACTCAGTAGATTTACTAGTAACCCAAGTATTGAGCATTGGAAGGCTATTGAGAGAGTTTTTGGATACCTTAAAAGGACCAAGAATCTAGGCCTACAATACTCCAAGTTTCCTGTAATATTAGAAGGATATACCGACGCTAGTTGGATATCGAGTTTGGGAGATAGTAAATCAACTATAGGTTGGGTGTTTACTTTAGGAGGAGGTGCAATCTCTTGGAAATCCAAGAAACAAACTTGCATAACACATTCAATAATGGAATCAGAATTTGTTGCTTTAGCAGAAACCGGAAAAGAAGTTGAGTGGTTAAGGGATTTTCTTTTACAAATTCCATTGACGTCTAAGGATATAAGTTCAATCTTAATTCATTATGATAGTGAAGCCACTTTAGCTCGAGCATATAGTGAAATATACAATGGGAAGTCAAGACATATTAGTCTTCGACATGATTATGAGAGGAAATTAATCAAGGATGGGATTATTTCATTCACATATATGCGATCTAGTGGAAATTTGGCCGATCCATTCACCAAACCTTTATCGAGAGATATGGTGAAAACGACCTCAAGTTTAATGGGGCTAAAACTCCTTAATTAATTCACCAATAACAGCAACCCTACCTAACACTATGAAATGAGTAGTTTTGGGTTCAAAGGGTAACAACAAGTTATTGAAAGGTGAATGTCAGTACTTAATCTAATAATAAGGCCACTTAGAGAAATGAGTACTGGTTGCCATAGTTAGAGGGTTGAGATTTAATCTCTTAATGAAGTTCAAGTAGTGAAACAAGTGTCTCAAATATGGCAAAGACACTAAAAGAACCTCACCTATATGAACTTAGAAGTGGCGCCGCTTCGATTGGGATTTGGAGTTTATCTCATAAAAGTTCATGAATATTGGATTAGCTCATGGCCTTACAAGAGCTGAGCGCGTGATTGTGTAGAATATGAGAATTCTTTGTGTTTATGTGTGTAATGTTACCGATGTTGTCACAAAGAATACAAGTTCAAAGTTCTTTATATTACTTGAGATTTCGACTTCGTCTTGTAGCATTTACTCTAACTTAATATTAAAATCGAAAGATATATTACTGTATTCATAAACACAGTTTGATCTTTTGGAGAAAGTTTTCATATTTGAATAAATGGGGAATTGTTATAAATTATTCAAATAAGAAAATATATAAATAAATATTGAAAAAAAAAAGTTTTTTTTTATTAACAGTTATTTATCAAAAGTTGTGTCTATCCATATCTGGTTACAACTTATGAGTCTTTAATTTTAAATAAATGAATTCAAAGACTTTTGTCACTACAGAAAACGTTTTCCTACTTTCTATTAAAAAAAGCCAAAAGATCAAGTTCTTATTTCTTCTCAGAATTCTACTTTGAAGTATTTTCACTTTTGCTAAGTGCAAAACTTCTCAAGGCTTGTCATATCCACTAAGGCTATTTGCATTCATCCTATAGCAATCTCAAGAAGGAGAGGGAGTAAATATTGCTTTTAGGAAAACGTCTATACATGTTTCAAGCCTTTTTTGTACTGCTGATATTTTAATTTGTTTCTTGCTTCCATTACTGCTGATATTTTGTTATGTTTTTGGTTATTCACATACTTATATTCCAATAGAAGATTATGAGAACGAGATGGATATTGAGAGGGAAGAGGGAGATTTCCATTGATGGATAGTAGAGAAGATGTGGAAACCATCTACACAGTTCTTGGTTTTGTGATATGTGCCACTCGTTAACTGCTAAAGCAATCTTTATGTCCGACGGGTGGTTTTGATTGGTGGTCTTGCAGTTGGGGTTATTTATTTCGACAAAAGCTCAATTTGGTCCTTGCATTTTCAGTTCAGAGCCAGTATTCCATGTTTTGATCTTTTTAGTCTAATAAGGATGCAACTCTCAATTTTAAGCCAATTAAATATTGGAGTCTAAATATAGGATTATTTTTTTTAAATAACCCTCTAGTGGTTATTTTTTCAAATATAGGGTTTGGATCTTGCCGTTATTAATTTAAAGAATAAATTTTTATCTAATTTAAAAGAGAAAAATTGTTCATTATTGTACAATATTCCATCGATACTTGAATATTTTAACTTCCATGTGAATTATTTCTAATAGAAGTATAGAGCACTTAATAGATACTAAATAAAGCAAGCTGAATAAATTAAGAAAATAAAATAATTGGATTTCAATTTGATTCAAAATCTAAAATAGTTTATATATATATATATATATATATATATATATATATATATTTGTTATTTGGTAGTGACTTGAGCAATAGAAAGGTTAGACGATGAGAAAATGGAATTATTAATTTTCTTTTTAAAGTATGTTGCCTGTTGCAAGAAATTAACATTTAATTACTGAACTTTGTTTTATTAGGTTGAAAGTTTCATCCATTGATGGTTACCATTTAATTGAAGAGCATTCAATGGTTTTTAATATGGTTGTTATGTGGTATTATAGGACATCTTCAATAAAAATTAAAAGATAATTTTTTTAAAGACTTTA
Source organism: Mallotus japonicus (assembly GCA_949634005.1). Classification (NCBI taxonomy): domain Eukaryota; kingdom Viridiplantae; phylum Streptophyta; class Magnoliopsida; order Malpighiales; family Euphorbiaceae; genus Mallotus; species Mallotus japonicus. The sequence goes on from CATIWK010349812.1 coordinate 3,725, forward strand.
ATAAAATTAGATTTTACTTACTAAAAAATTTATGAAAAATCTATTTAAATTTAGATATTTCACAATAAATTAAAAAAAAAGTGCACATATTTCTATAAATAATATTTTTATTTGCTATTATAAAGTACAATTAGTCTAAGAAAAATATGAATTTTCGCTAATATTTTTATTTTTTTAAAAAAATATAACCTTGATAAGTTATACGATGATCATGCAATTCAAAATATAAAATAAGCTATAAGTAAAAAATAAAAATTTATTATTATTATTATTATTAACGTATTAAAAATATAATATTTTGTAGTTTTAGCATTAAACTATAAATATTTAATTTTAATTTAAGTAATGACGAATTATTTTGATTGATAGATAGAATCAAAGAATTTTTTTAAAAAAATTATAAATTTTGATTATAAAATTTTTGAGGTTAATTATACCCACAATACCCAATTTTATCATTTTAATCTATTATAATACCCAACATTCAATTGATCACTTAAAGCTTATAACTGACAATTCATGTTAACGGGTTGTGTCGAAACAAGAATATAACATAAAAATGGTCAACCTGAACATAATCCATATAAGTAATCGTGTCAAAGTTATAAACCCAAAAACATATATATTTAAATAATAGGTTATACGACATGACCCCTATAACCTGTTAAACCTATACATATCTAAAAGTGTTTGGACACATTTACAAACATGAAAAGGATATTCTTAACACATTTTAACACCTTTTTAACACAATTTAACATGTGTTAACATGTTTTAACATGTTTTCATACAATTGACAATATTAGTTTACACTAAAAATATATAATTCTATTATAGATATATATTTAATAACTTAATTTTATTTATTTTATATATATATATGTGTGTTTGTGTGTTTAAACGAGTTAGGCAGTTTCTACCCATTTCAATATGATTTTATTTGTGTTTTAAATGGGTTGACCCGTTTATGACCCAAACTCATTTATACTCACTACAAGAAAAATGGTTTATAGTGATAGTGGTGAAATGTTGTTAAAAATTTAAAAAATGTCATTTTAGACTTGTACCAACATTTCTTGCAAGTGTCACTTATTTGAGTGTCGTTACATATTAAAGCCACATTTTTTATAAGTGTTGGTATAAACTTTTAAGCATCATTTTTAGCACAACTTATTATGACATTTTTCAAATATCACTTATAATCATTTGAAGCAACATTTTAAAAATGACAAAAAAACTACATACCATTTATTTATTGTTGTTTATTGCAACATTTATAAAATATTGATTTAAAGTTTTAGAGTAATATTTGTTAAGTGTCATTTAAAGAAAAATCACAATCGTCATTTCAAGACTTTATATTGACATTTTACATGTAATATTTTATTCATTTAAAGTGGCATTTATAAAATGGCAAAAAAAAAAAAATATATGTGTGACTCATTTATAGTGGTTTGTTACAACATTTGTAAAATATTGCTTTATACTTATGTAATGACATTTGTAAAATGTCATTTAAAAAAGCACAATCGTCATTTTAAGACTTTATATTGACATTTAAAATGCATTTTTAAGTCATTGAAAGTAACATTTATAAAATGACGAAAAAGCTACTTATGATTTATTTATAATATTGGTTTGTTGCAACATTTTAAAAATATTGCTCAATGGCTATATAGCAATATTTGTTAAGTGTTACTTAAAAATAATTATAATTGTTAGTTTATATAGCGTAATAACAACATTTATCATCCATTACAAAAAAAATATTATTATGATATTAATTTTTATATAAATGTCACTTCAAAATATATCAAAATGACAAACACATACTCAAATATTGTCATTTTTTAAGGTAATTATAAATTACTTATATGTGAATAGTCTTCTTATACAATATATAATTATTATTAACATTTTATGCATTATAATATTAACAAACAAAAAATTTAAATAAATAATCCAAATAACTACTTTTAGCTATACAAAATATGATATTGAAAAAAATTAACATGATAGTCATACTGGAGATCAAAATAGTCAAACATAAAAGCTAACCAAATACTAAAGAGATAGCCAAATTATAGTCTAAATGAGTAGTCCAAAGCAAAGCATCCATAAAATCTAATCAAATACTAAAGAGATAGCCAAATTATAGTCTGAATGAGTAGTCCAAAGTAAAGCATCCACTAAAGCTTGTGACCTACACCAAAGTACAATAAAAATATAATAAGTATAAAAGAATTTAAATATTAATCACTAACATTATTAAGAGTTATAATACCAAAAAACTCACTTTTAGATCTAGTTACACGCAAGCCAATGTTAGTAGAATTAGATATATTTGATACTGCAGGACCCTACATTAAATGTAAAAAAACTTAATTTAACTCAATAATTTTAATACCTTATCTGCATCAAATCTAATATATAAAATTTACTTGTATATTCTGTCAAATCTAATTCATAAAAAAATAAAAATTTTGAGAATACCTTATTTGAATGTGAGGAAGTAGGATTATGGTTTGAATGAGATAATGTAGCATTTAATTCTAAAATTTGATCTTTTAATTCAGCATACTTCTCATTGAGACCTTGATATTCCTCATGTAAAGTATCAAAATTTCCTTTCAGATGTGTATTTTCTTCATTAGCTTTTTATAGCTCTTGCACCAAATTAATGTGATCATTTTTAAACATTTTTGGTGTTACTCCAAAACCCATTCCACGAACATGACCATTTCTCTCTGGTCCAAGTACTTTTGATAAACTATCTCCTTCAATAAGACACACATCATCAGAAAATTTCATTGTTTGTTTCCTTTTTAGCCTCAAGTTCTTCAATCCTTTCCTACATATATTGATAATATTTGTGTTAATGGTAATCTCTTTGATCAATATAGAAACATATAAAAAGATATAAGAGAGAAAAATACAATGATTGTTGCCGCTTCAGATGATGTCGGTGTTCCATCCTTATGCTTGTGGAACTTCAAATAAAGTTGTGTTCTAGTTGGTAATTTTCCAGTATTCTTGCGCTATACAATAATTAACACCCAATAAAAATACATAAACTAAAAAAATAATTCAAATTTATTATAAAAATGAGAAAATCAACATATGATGTTTTTACTCTTGTGACTACCATTAACAAGTCCAAGGTAGGTGCAAAATAATTAGCTACCTAATGTATAACATTTCTCAATGACACTTTAATTTTAATATTTGTTATGCATTTATCATAGTCATGTTGATATTTCCATTGAAATAATGTTAAATAATTAAATAAGTAATGTAAGAAATAACAAAACTAGAAAATATAGAATTGTTTGTATTGTACCTCCATCTCAGCTCGTCGAGCGAATGAAAAGGTACCAAAAGTGTGTGGCATCATCATTTGTGCTCGACTTTTAGTTCCACTTTCAGATTTTTTCTACCAATTTATAAAAAATAAGATATGTAAGGGCATAATAAAATATAAATACATTTAATAAAAAACATTAATTAATAAGGTAATTTGGCAGCTATTTGCAAACCTGCCACTCCTCTGAATACCACTGTGTTGCAAGCTTTTCCCATTCGTGTTTATCAGTGTTAGGCGGTGGATTATCCTTCAATTCTACTAACGATTTAGATTTGTGAAAGTTTTCCGCATATAAAGTGTGCCTATAATTCCTTAGGCACCTACCAATTTGTTGTAGTAACCATTTTTTTTGCGTTGGTGCTAATTTGAACTTAGTCTAAAAAAATAAAGGAATATTACTTTAAATACATTCATATCAAAGATTTATTAAATTGAAAAATTCGGTTTATCTTACAACCAGGTTTTTTTATATTAAAAATTTTATTATTAATATTTGAGGGAAGAAACCAAACAATGAAGCAATGAAGCAATCAAACGCTTAAACATGGTACAGCCTTCCCAAAAAATATCCATAATAAAGTAAATAATCAAATAAAAAGCAAATCAATGTAACTAAGTTTACATAAGATAATAATTATAAATATCCCTTTGAAATCTCTCACCATTTTAGCTGAGCTCTTATACAATACGATCAAATTAAAGATACCCATCAAATTAAAAAAACCAATTAATACTTAGTAATAGTTTATTCCTTAAAACTTAACCTCAAAGTGCCAATTTTCATTTCTAAATCACAAAGTCTCAATAACTAAAGAAACCCCAACCTAAAAAAAAAGGAATTGTTACAGCATGCCTCACCTGAAGCTCTCGAACTGGAACACCAAGTAACATAACTAAAAGCTAAACACTATTTCATGTTGTATTTTCACTTTCAACTATGACCGTTTACGTGATCTTGTTGTGACACTGTTTTAAGGATTTGATTAGTTTTTTTTTTAAATGAAATGCATTCAATATGCTTAGGTTTGGTCTAGACGTTAAAATCCAGTCCAGAAGATAAAAAAAAAGAAGGGAAATTAATCAATTCTATTCTGAACTTAAGGCAAATTATCAATCTAATCCTAATTTCAAATTAGTATCAATTTGCTCCTCCAACTTTTCGATTGGTTTCAAATCTATCCAAATGGCATTTGCATTGTGCCAGAGATGACATGGCTACATGACGTGGCAAGGGTTGTGTCTGAGTTGGCAAAAAAAAAAAAACTAAAACACACCGTTTTACTTAATCAAAACGGCGTCACTTTGCCTTCAGTTACTCACCGAACCTATTTCTCAATTTCTCAAAAATTAAATGCAATCTTCTCTTCTCTATTTCAAAATCTAGGGTTTTTTGTTCAATTTCAACCTTCAATATATGATTAAAAGTGCAGTAATCCAAAATAGTTGAGTGAAATTGATATGCAATCAGAATCACAAGGAATATATGGTTTGATGAGTGATGAGATAATGACATGTAGATATGGAAACAGAGCTCGATTGAAGATTTCACGAACTGATGCAAATCCCGGTTGAATGTTTTGGTGTTCTGCCCGTTTGGAGGTGCGTTCATGGCTTAAATTTGATAGGTTAGAGTGTTAATGATTTATGCATGAAAAATCAATAGGTTCAATTGGCTTCATTGACGAAGAGGGTGTTCTTTTGGGAGAAAATGTAATTGTTGGTGCTCTTGTGATGCATTGCATTATTGTGTTGTAATGCATTCATTAAATGCTTTTGTATAGTTTGTGAATTTATTTATATAGTTATTGTTGTAAAGTTAATTGATTTTTTTTAGCTGGTGTTTTAATCTCAGAAACTAGGTGTTATTATAATGCTCTTAAGAGTTGTTTATGATTTTTTTACAGAATTTTGGGTGTGACTATTTTATATGGTATGATGAGCGGGTGAACAAAAAGAGTTTGTTGTTGTTGAATAAGCTAAGGAGGGTGAATGCTAATTTGGAGAGATCATTGAATGATAGAGATAGTATTGAAAGTGGATATGAACATACAAGCACTGGTAGGAATGACATTGAGACAGAAAATGCAATGTTGAAGGGAAAGCTAATGAAAACAACGCAGGCCATGAAGCAGTTAAAGGCAAGCAGGGACTTCTACCGTATGGGATTTTTATGTGTTGTAATGTATTGCATTTTTCAGTTTTTCCATTAACTTGTAGAAGATGTGATTGCAAGGGGTTGTTAGTAACTGTAAGGGGTAGTATATTGACTGTTAGTAGATTTTGTATATTGTAGTTAATGACTGCAAGGGCAATGTAATGAATGCTAACTTTCATTTTAATGTAATGGTGAATTTGTGCAATTTAGTTCGTTTGTGTTGCTGTAAACTTGATGCTTCAATTTTCTATGAACTTATGGTTTGATGGTTAAAACCAAAATAGGTATAAATTGGTAGCAAACAACCTGTAAATAGTCACACACATGTAAACTCAAAATACCTATAAATTTCATTAACTAGCATTTTTAAAACCAAAATACATACAAAATAGGTATAATTGTATGTATGCCCCTGTAATAAACCCAAAATACATACATCCTTTTGCTTATATATTGTTTGTATGCCCAAGTAATAAACCCAAAATACTTACAAAATATGTATGGCAGTTAGTAATGCCATTTGCAGTTGTCACTTAACTAGGTAACATTGTTTAGCTTTGAAATCATAATGTAATGTAAAGCTAATAAGTAAACCTAAAAAATCAATAAGGGACCCATTAATAGTGACCCATTAATTCTAAGTAGTGTTCTTGTTGGACTGTGACATTTGCATAGCTGCAGTTCTTGAATGGTCTGAAACTTTAGATGATTTCAATTTTTTAGCTGCTGCCTTTGCACCACTAACAAATTGAACTTGTGTTTCACCTGGCATCTACAAAATAATGAATAAAACTTGTCAGTAATATACACTTGGTCTTCAGTAATATACACATGTTCTTAACTAATAATATACACATACCCTGATGTACATATTCCCAGTTTCTTCTGAAATTGTCAGTCCATACCCCTTTCTTGCCTGTAATAAACCCAAAAAATATGGCATCTACCTTGTCCTTCAATAGCCCAAATTCATCTTATATATATGAAATAAAAAAAAATATGGCATCTATCCACATTTTACCTGATATTTTTCTCGGGCAATTATTGCCTTATCACCAACTGGACCTGACTTGGCTGGTCTACCTCTAACTCTTGTATTTGATGCTTGAACTCTTCCAATGCCATCTGAAGTAGCAGTAGTTGCCCTCCTTGTTTTCTAACATACACCAAAACAATCCACATAAGAAGTGGCAAAAAAAGAAAAAAATTGAAGTTTACACTTGCAAATTTTTTAAACTCACAACTGCTCTACCTGTTGATGAAACACTAGTAGCCTATGAAGCATTTGTTTCTACTAGTGGGGCAGCCTGTGAACAAAGAACCAAAATACATACAAAAAATATTCAAAATATATTCAAACCAAATTCACATAAAATTCAAATCAATTGCAACAGATTAAAAGCATTTACATTTACAAGTGGCGGGTTGTCTTTCCTTGGGCATCCTCTCTTATTATGCCCATATTCAAAGCATATTTTGCATTACATTTCCACTCCATGTCTGCTTAACTTGTTAACATTTGCTTTATTTCCATTTTGCTTCTCACTTGCATCCCTCTTCCTTGTAACCTTTGGCTGTCCAGGCATTTTGCGAAAGGCTGGTGGAATAACAGTAGGCTTATCTATGTCTGGCCACATCATTTGCCCATTTAATGGTTCAAGGGCATGACTGTAAGACTTCAAATAAAAATCCTTCTTGTAACACTCATCAATATCATCTTCAACTGCATGCTTCATATAATGAATGCTTGAAACTCCATGGATGCAAGGTGAAAGAGCCCTAGAAGGGGGGGGGGGGGGGGGGCTGAATAGGGCTATCGAATAATAATCGAAATTAAATCGATTTGAACAATAAATTATAAGAATGTTGAGAAGGAAGAATGATGAACACAAAGGTTTAAGGAGTACGGATTCTCAACAATCCTACGTCTCCACCTAACTTATCCCCAAGTTAGGATTTTCAATCACCCACAATCTTTTTCACAAGATTGAGATTACACAAGAGTTTAAGGCTCACTCTTACAACCTCACAAACAAGAGTTTCAAGGCTCACTCTAAAACCAATTCCCAAGTGTTTTGATGGCTAAACACTTAAACCAATTCCTTTAGAAATAAATCTCACTTCCTTTCTAATCTATCCCAAGACTTAGATGAAGTAGAAATTCTATTTCTAACACACAACCAACTATCACAAGAGTTAATAAAACTAAGAATGAATAAATTAAAAGTTTGAGAGTTTTAATGAATGTTAAGATAGAGAATTTGAATAATCAAGTTTCTTAACTTCAAATAAGCTCTATGAGGTGATTATATAGATAAACACTCAAAAATATGGTTGTTGGATGTATCAAACGTGTCTCCAACGTCTATAATTGATTTTTGAATCAATTTGGACTTTTTGCAACTGAAACGACGCTCACAATCGTGAGGGTAGTGTCCTGGCTCGTGAGCGTAGCTTTGATGACCGTTGAATGCTGTCAGGACCGACACTCATGAGATGAATAGTGCTCGTGAGGGTAGCTCGTGAGCATGTCAGAATTTTTTGCTCTCTTGAATGCTGTCAGGACCTACGCTCATGATTTGAATAGTGCTCGTGAGGGTAACTAGTGAGCGTAGGGATCAGCTCGTGAGACGCTAGTGAGGGGACACCTGTAAGTCCAAAAAATGTGTGTTTTTGACTCCTAAACACTTTGGATACTTTGTGTATATTTTTGGTATAAAATACTTCACCGAAATATAGTATAAAGATTGTATTTCGTATTTTTGGACTTGAACGAATAATCTTGATAAAATGAAGTACCTACACACTTGAATAAAATCATTAGAAACTTATATTGATTGTCAAATATCAAAATTAGGAGTTTGATCATGCAAATGGTCAACAAGTTTAATTTCTAAATTCTAAATAATTATTGAAAATTATGGGTAATTTTTTGTTTAATTAGCTTAATTTTATATTCTAAATAATAGTAAATTTCAAAATAAAAAAAAATTGTTATTTAGAATATAAAATTAAATTATTTAAAATATGCAAATCAAATAAATACATAAAATCAACTTAAATTAAATATGGTTTCAAAAATAATAAATAAATAAATAATTATAGAAAAAAATAAAAAAAAAAGATGAAAAAAGACAAAACACCGAAATTGTTGATTTAAAGGCCATAATTTTCAAAAATAGACCAAAACACAAACAAAAATGAAAAAGGAAAAATCAAAACTGAAAGAAAACAATTGGCCAGGTCACGAACAAAATTTTTGGCGTTGACCAGGCCACGCCATGAAATTTTCCCCAATTTCTTTTGATTGGCCTTTTAGTAAATCGTAGATCTTTACCGTTTTTATAATTTCACACCATAAATGCGAAAAATTATTATGATTATTTTTTTTAATTAGTTGAAGTAGTTAATTTTCCCACTATAAGGGGAACATGAACCATACTCACCTTATTTCAATGTTCACACTTTTTATCACTTGAACTACTTATAAAAAATTTATTATTATTAATTCATGATGGTTATTAAAATCGAATTAAATGAAAATACTAATTAGCACCCTATATAATTATTTTTTTTCCAAATCAAGCCAAAGGCTAATCTTTTTATTTTTGTTATGGTTTATAGATTAAAGATTTGATTAAAAAATTAAATTATGGAACCAATAATACTGATAATATATAGATTATTAGGTGGTGAACGACAATTATATTGGAAGTGCCGTACGTGTACTTGGATGTATGAACCAAATCTAAGGTTACATTCATTCATTATCATTTGGAAGATGATAAAAACAAAGAATCTAACAAATAATAGATTAAAATTAAAACATTAGAAAAATCATTCTTGGATTATACAAAACCATTATCATCTTCTATTAATCAAATGCTCTTTTAATTAAGACAAAACACAACCACCGCCATTGACACTATCAGGAGTTACCTTCACGCGCTTTTGATAAACGAGTGGAGTAACTTGGTTTTTTTGTTTTAATTACTTTATGTAGTATAAGAATTGTGCCATTAGTTAAACATATTAGGTATAAATCAAGTGGTTAAATCTCACCACAAGGAATAAGATAGAAAGGTGGGGTTCGATCTTTGATCTTCTCAAATTTGATGTGTACACATTTTGCCACTTAGTCTATTCTTGGGGACTGATGATAATTTATTTTTTTAGAAAAATAAAAAGCATTTAACTAAAAAAATAAAAATTTACTATTATTTTTAGATAGAGGAAGTATAATTTTTTTTTATCTAAACTATTCATACCTTAGTGGTTCAACCTAAACAGAACCTTTATCTTTCAGCAACTAATTATCTTAGAAGTCGCTTGAGTAAGATCGGCTCTTTACTAATCGATCTAGAAAGAGTATAATTTTAATAATAAAAAAGAGATCATAAAATGTATATTGTAGTTAATTCAAGATTAAAAAAGTCTGTGATTAATAATCATTAATTTTATTATTCGTATATTTTATTCTTTTCCTTTTATTTTCTCATATTACAATAACCAAACACATAATAGAAAATAATGTAATTCAAATTTTCACTAATTTGGTGATACATAAAAAAAAATGTGATCCTATCGGAAATAACTTTAGCTTTATCATTTTTAGAGAAAAAAATGAGACATTCATTTATTAAAAATTAAAAGTACAATCAACAAATATTAAAATAAAATCTCACTATCGTGAAATTTATTGTCATTGTTCTTTAATCTCATTAACAAATCTTTTTTGATTCACAACCTGGTGCTCCACACGCTCTACTCAATAATTTTGATTAATTGTAACACAACTATTTGATTTTTTAAATGAATTCGATTGTATAAATATCAACAAAATTTTCACGATATAAAGATATTTGGAATCCCTAAAAGAAGAATATTCCATAAAAGGTAAAAAAAATCTACGAAGAAAGATTTAAAAATTTCATTCGAAAATAAATAAACAAACAAATCAAAAATATGTATTTATTCAATGAAAAAAAAAATTAAAAGATGATATAATTAGTTTTTCAAATAATTATTTATCACCCGTTCAAGTTTCATTTAATCTTTTTTAGAAATCATAAATTAAAAAATTAATTGAAATGAAAGAAGATATTTTGATAATTTTTTTAATTATATTGAATTTTTTTTTCTTTTTATCACTTGTAGTAAAGAGAAGAGGTTTAATAGTTGGAGTGTAGTGACGAAGTCAAACGTCGGCGACGAGTTTCGAAAAAATCGGGGGGATGTAGGGGAAATGTGGCGAAGTGGCGAGCAATGGTTGAGATGGTGGCGACACGCCAATCTTTTTGTGCTAATTTCACGCGTGGTTGTGGAGTGTTGCTAATAAGGGCTGCGATTTTAATTACCAATAATATTGGTCCTTTTTTTTTGGGCATTACCAATAATATTGGTCCTACTCATCATTTTCTTGACTTTTTTTTTTAAAAAAAATGTGTGATATAAGTCAAAACTTCAATCTATTTTATAAGGATAATTACCCTTTCCCTTAGATTTTTCATATTTTTAATTTTTTTTTATAGCTATATTTTATCCAATTGGAGAGGTGGAGTTAGCATTGAACCCTTAATGTGTAGATATTTAAAAAAAAAAAAAATACCTCTGAACTACTGGATATTCAGCTATATCAATAATACTTGTGCTCTCCTAATATAGATTCTTTAATGGTGATTTTAGTAGTTGTTTAAATTTAAAGCTAATACGGTCTTGGTGCAAAGATATCGAATGGTGTTTGAGGAGTACGGTTCTAATCCTACCCTATACCTTTTATCCAATTCTTCTTTTATAACTCTGTCAACAGAAAATTTTATAAATTTAGGATTTTTTTGTATTTTAATTGTTTGATTTGTATATTGAAAATGTTTTTTTTTTCATAAATTTAACATGATTGATGGATCATAATAATAAAAATTATTCAATTTAAATTTTCAAACTGTGTAAAATTTATAATGTCACTATAAAATATACATATATACTTTTATAATTTAATAAATTAAAAATGAATTTGTTTCATTCTGTCATATTATAATTGACATATTTTATTTTTTAGACAATTGACATATTTTAATTTCATATTTTCTTTATAGTCGTTTATCCTCTTTTTTAAAGAAGAGGTATACTATAAATCTGAATTTAGTTGTATTTGATTCATTTTTACATATTTTTTATTCGATAAATGAGATTTTTATTTTTATTCAAAAAAGAATTATTTTGCTAGTGTATAATATTTAATGTATGTTAACTTAGACAATATTTTAAATTTTAATTTTTCATAAATTAGAAAATATATTATATTTATATCACATTTCATCTCTTTTTTATTAATATATCTAAAATATATCATATGTAAATAATACTTCGTTATTTACTTTCTAAATCCATTCCCACCTTAAGCAAATTTTTAGACAATGAACAAAGAAAGCAATTTTAATGTTAACTAAAAGTTAATTAATAAGGAAACTTTAATTTAACAATATTTCATTAGAAATGCATCAAAATTAATAGTGTTTAAAAAAAGCAAAAATAAAATAACATTATGATATGTAAGGTTCAAATTCTACCGTTGTTAATTTATAAAGAGAAAATTGTCCCTACTGGAGAGTCCATTAATGACTAGGTCATATAACTTTCTATTAAAAAAAAAACATAGGATCTCTTCCCAATTTAAAATACATCTATTTAACCATGTGAGTTATTGTCCGAAACATTCTCAAAAAAAAAAAAAAAAAAAAAAAGTTATTGCTCGAAACGTTTCATTGGTCGAGCCATGTGACCTGCACATGCTGGCTAAGCAAATGTCAGTCTCACGCGAGCTACGAAAGTGTGATGGGAGACGCACGAGAGCGTGTGCTGGTCAAGCAGGATCAGCCCGTTTCTCGCGTAGAAAAATCTTGCATGACCAGCGTCAATGAAGGTGCTCACTTCACTTGCGTCGCACATTATCCATTTATTTATATATCACGCAAATGAAAAAAAAAAAAAAAAATCCTAGGGACGAATTCAGTAAATTAATAAAGTTTATTTTTCTTTTAGGTATGATTCGTCTCTTTTGAAGAAAAAAGTATTTTAGTTTATATTTTTTCTAGTAAAGAATGAAAATTCATCTTTGATTAAAAAAAAAAAATTGATCCTATGTATATAGACATGTATGTATTAAAAAATATGATTGCAGAAATGAAATTGGATTGAAAATGCGTTGGGCAATAAAAACCAACATAGCAAATGTGTAAAAATCTAGCAAAATATATAAATATTAGAGTCATCTAAATAATTTTGTCCTTATAGCTACTCTTCAATGAATTTCTTTCTTTGTTTTCTTATTTTTATATTGTAGTAGGGGCTACCACATTTGGAATATAATATATGATCTAAATTTTAATAAATTGTACAATAGAGAAGCTCTATTCTTTTAAATTGAGGATAACAGAAATTAAATTTCGCACCTCATGATACTCTTAAAAAAAAGTTATCATTTGATTACTCTCTTACTGACGTTGTGTTACTTTTCCTTTTTATTGGCAAAAAGAATATTATTTTCTTTTTTTTAAATAGAGAAATTATATGATTTTATTATTGATAGACGGTATAATAAGAGATAATTCTCTCTTTTTAAATTTATAGTAGCAAAATTCAAATTTTACACTTTATTATACCTTTAAAGAAAATTATTACTTAACTACTCCTTTCTCACAAAATGTTACTTTCTTTTGTGAAAGCTAATGTATTGTGTGAGTGTATATATATATATCACTCCTGTTTGGGACCAGAAAATAGCTTTATTCCTTTACGTCACATTTAATAGAAAATATAAATACGAAGAAGAAGAAGAGTGTCCGTTTCAAGCTCAGGTAAGACAAATTTTCATGGTCTGATAAAGGGCACCAACACATACCACTCCTTACATTTGTACACATCAATTGAAATCAATTTGTTACATTTAGAAACGAACGATTTGAAGTCATTAATGGAAAATATATTTAGAATTTGCTGTTAGGAGTATAATTTAAAGAAAAACCTTTCCGTACTGAAAGGATAAAAGAAGAGAGTCTCAAAGAAAAAAAAAAAGAGAAAAAGAAAAAGCATTTATGCCTATGCTCAAAGAATAAGTTTGGAAACCTTTTTTCCATGTTGAGCAATAAATATGTTATATGTGTGTGCACAAGCAATTAATAAATTGACTTCTATTTTTACTAATTAATCTTTCATTTTTTTTTAATTTTTATCATATGTTCAATACTTATTTTTAGAATTATAATGATTCAAATTTTAATAAAAAAAAATGATAACTTTTGGTAAATAATAAAATTTCACCTTTAAGATAAAGTAATACAACTAATGGATGTTTGCGTACTTGAACATTTGTACTATGAAATTAAATTCAAATGAAATTTTCTTCCAAAATCGAATTTAATTATGTATGAAGAATTATTGTAGATTGTTGACAGAATTTTTTTTAGTGTTTACTTTTTAACTTTTCTAGATTCAACGTTTGAAAATTTGCAATTTATGATATAATAAAAAATTGAAAAAAAATCAACAGCCACTTGATAGATAATTATTTTTATTTTAATGAAATTTTGAATTTAAATTGTAATATATTATAATTAAATGAATTGTTAAATGATATTTATTGTCTTTACATTTTATTCCAATTGAACCGAAATAATCAGGATTTAATGAATTTTAAATACAAATAATTTAGGAAAAAAAATTAGAAAAAAGTTTATTTATATTTTTGTCCTATCCTTTGCTATTTATTTTCTGGTTTTTTTTTCTCTCTCAAAATTAATTGTTATTTTATACTTTTTATTAATAAGAGGTTTATTGGCATACGCTATAAAATCAACAAAAGGGTTGATAGATATTGAGAATAAGTGGATGTATTTAATTACAAGTCAAAAAGAAGATTATAGAATACATTGCATTCGAACATAAAAAAAAAAAAAAAAAAAAAAAAAAAGGATAGATAGGAACATAAGTTTGGAATTAGAATTATCTTCAAATTCCATCTCAATGGATTGACCCCACTCTGTTGGGTCTATGATAACAATAATAGTAATAATAATAATTGTGTAATGACGTTTTAACATGAATTAATTATGGGACAATCAAGGTTAGATAGCCAGATAGTAATTAGAACTAATTTTGGCACAATTTTCATGGAAAAAAGGTCCCTGCCCATTTAAATTTGACTAAAATATGTTGAGTTTGGAATTAAAAAAGGATGAACATGCATGAATCTATGTTCATTGCTCTGAAAAGGAATTTAAATGGCCAGGAGAGTACCTACTCGGACGGTCAGATATGGAAGTTTTATTGTTTTGACAATACTTATATTGGAAAGGATTACACAAAGTTGAACATAATAAAAATTATTAATTTTTTTTTGTCATTTTAAAAAATAGAAATTTTCTAAACATACTGCTTTGATATAAAAAAAAAAAAAATTTTAAAATTATAATAATCACGTGACATGTTATATACATATTAAAATGCAATTGGTAAAGCATATATACATATATATGTTAATTGTCTTTTCAAATGGAGTTAATGCATTTAGAAATAAAGTTGAAATTATTAATATATGTTGATTGAAATGGTAAAAAGTTTAAATTATTTTAAATAAGGTTTTAAATTTGAATTTTATGTATAGAAAAAATAAGTGTTAAAATTTTTTTATTTCTCACGGGTTTAGCCGACTGAAACTATACATTAATCGAAGTCTTTATAGTTATCCAAGTATCAAATGAAAAAAATTGAGATTTATATATGTTATATAGAATTGGTCAATTTAGATTTGTCTTGTATATGTTATATGGTTTAAAAACAGGTGGACACAACAGATAAAACTGAATAATTACTTAGGTTAATTCAAATTTTGATTGGAGAAACATATTCCTTTCAAAAACTTCATTGTCTTTTGAAGAAATTTAAATGGTAGATTTTGTGTCCCTCACCATCAAAACTAGGGATTGGGAATCCACCCATTGTTTTTGACTTGGGTCACTGCAATTAAAATCACATCACCTTTGAAGCCATCATGGTGTGCTTTTGTTGGAGGGGGAATTTCCATTATTGGGAAACTTTGTCCTTCTTTATGTAGCCAAATGCAAATCAAATTAACATTGATAAACAGATTAATTTTAATTATTTGGATCAACATCACTTCATTAGAAGTGGAAAGCCCTTTAATTCCACAAAAAAAAAAAAAAGTTGGAAAGCTCTTTGGGCCCAAAGGCTTTCCTCTTCTAAGGAAGTGATGTTGTTTTTTTTTTTCCTTAAAAAATTCAAAATAAAATGCTAGCTTAAGAAATAGTAGTTTAGTTGCATTATTTTAGCCAACCATTTATAAATGAAGTGGTATAAATCTCAGAGAAAATAGTTTCATATTTTTGAGTTCAAATTCTGACACCTTCATCCAAAGAATTCTGTCATTTTATATGGCAAAATACTTTAACTCATGTTTTAGAGAAGTAAGAAAATGATCCACCATTAAATGAAAAAAAAAAAAGAAATTGATGGATATATATAAAAAAAAAGCTAATTTTCATTTTGATCATTTTTCTAATTAATAGGGAAGAGAATTGAAATATGCCTCATATGGACTATTAAACTATTTATGGAAAAATAATTGTTTTTGAGGAAATATAATATTTACACTTTTTTAGTACATTATCAAAGTATTAGTTGCTGAATATATATCCATATATATTTTTTTTCAAAAAAATTATTGCATTTTAAGTGCTTATAATAGAAAATCGAAATATAAATGCTACAAAGTAGAGCTCAAGTACCTTTCTTTTAAATAATTTTCTCTAAATATTTATGTCAAGCAATTAATAAAAAATTACCATAGAGGTTAGAAATTGAAATTTCACTAATTTCTTCCTTTCCACTGCCATCTTTTTTTTTTTTTGAGATAAAATTCCACAACTATCTTATAACATACTATATAAAAGAAATTTTAGATGATAATAAGCATAATATATTTGCGACCCCTCGAATTTGATATAATTTATCAGTTTGACACTTTTTTTTACAGTTTTGCCATTTCAAGACTTAAACTTATCTAAAATGTAATATAATTTTCACTAATCCAATAATATAATGCATCTACCATCTTATGTACTTGCAATTTTTTGTTAGTTTGACACTTCTACATGTAGTTTTTGATCAGTCAAACACTTAACATGTGACACATACTGATTTGCTATTTTATACCATATGCGTTGACAGAAGTTTTAAAATTGTATTTTAAGTACATTTATGTGTTAAAAATGATAAAATTATAAATTACGGTGTTAAATTAAAAAAAAATGGCATATACAAAAAATCATGGATGTATTATGCCATGATAATATTTAGCGCAAGAGCAAATTAGTTTGTCCTTTTTGTTGCCAATTACTTCTTCAGAGCAAGAAAGGACCAGGCTCATGTTGAAAATTATAAATTAGGACTTAATAGCTTTGACAATATAATTATTTGTCAAAATTACATGATGTTAAGTTTGAAATTAAAGCTAATTTGGTCATGAATCTAGAGGGCATGGCAAGGACCTGGTTGCAGAAGCTCCATTTGTCTGAAAATTTGTGGGGGTCTATAAAGATTTGGGACCCTCTTTTGTGTAATCAATAATCCAATTATATCTTTGCTTTTGATAAAAAAAATTGTTTAGTCTTAATTACTTTAAGTCACTAGCTTAAAAATGGGCTTGTCATAGTCTTCTATTATCCTCTCTCAACAATGAAAAGCCCTAATGCATAACACTTTTTCACCATAATATTGATAAAAATCTCCAACGACTAATCTAATATTAATTTGAGATATTATTTAAAAAAGAGTAATTTTTATTAGTTGATTCAAATAACTGTTGATATTATCATTTTTTTTTGTTAATAGGGAGGTCATATGATCTAAGTATTAATGAATTGCATAATATGGGGTAATTTTTCCCTTTTAAATTGACAGCAGTAGGAATCAAATTCTACACTTCAAGATGTCCTTGAAGAAAAGTTACTATTTGACTACTCTCTCTCGCACTGTTGATAATTATTATTTTTTGAATCAACTGTTGATAATTATTATTAATCTATTAGTCATATGTAATACATTGAAAATGGACCAAAATTTTTCCTATATTTTCCTGTTAGATTCCCTAATGAATTACACTTTGCCATTCAATGGATTTGGTGCATTTACATGTTGCAAGAAAGAAGTTACTCAAAGTGTACAGAGTAGTACTTAAGTGTCAAAAAATTAGCCAGACACCAAATTTATGCATCTAATAAAAGTTGTGGGGCATAAAAAATGCAATGATATATTTATATAAAAGAAAGATTCTTGTCATTGAAATTCTTTTATGACTCTTAACTGTGAAAGTTAAAGATAAAAGAGTACTTGACATTGAAAATGGGGGATTGAATCTAGTCGAAGAAACATAATTTCAATGATGCATTTTTTTTCTTTTAATTTAATGTTTCAATATTCCATAGTCATAAAATTTTTGATTAAGATGTACAGAAACAAAACAAATGTACCAGTAAAATCACTCAATTCTTTTCTTTAGAAGTAGCACTAGCAATAACAAGTGTACTAGTAAAAAGATAATATAGGAAATGAAAATTAAGTTCCACCAGAAACGGCCACCCAAGGACATTAATTAATTTAATTGACAAAAAAAAAAA
>CATIWK010349867.1:0-19041 GCA_949634005.1 Mallotus japonicus
AGCAAGAAACATATACAAAAATATACACTTACTCATAAGCCTTTAACAAGCTCGCAAAGAGATCAAGAGAAGAAAAGCTAGAGGTCAATCAAGAGAGGGCTTCTTCTTCTTCTTGATCATGCAAGATGGAGGTTTGGCAAAACTTGGTGTCTCAAGCTAGAGGGCTCACATGTGGGGGTCTTGAAGATGATTCAATGTTTGAATCAAGAAGGAGATTCCAATTCAGTAGATAAATGTGGTCTTCATCAACCATGGATAGAATTGTAAGTTTTTCTTGTAACTTAGAATTTTAGGTTGCTGTTGATTGCATATTTGTTATGCTATGTGATTAGTTATATGATTAGAATGCAAATTGGATCCTAGGGGTGGAATTCTATATTGGATCTAGGGTTATGTTTAAGTAAATTTTTGAAATTTGCCTCTCTTAAGGATTGGATTCCTAATTGCATAACCGCTTCCTAACATGATCATCTTCTACAATAACTTCCTCATGCTCAATAATAGGATCTTTATTAGTTTCTTGTTCATTATAGTGCTCATGCTCTTTACCAGCTTCATTCTCAGGTTCTTGTACAATATCATCATTATGCTCTTCGCCAGCTTCTTTCTCAGGTTCTTGTCCCACCTCGTCCTCAGGCTCTACTGTAAAAAGGTCCTTCTCAGTAAATATTATTTTTTCATATGCATTTTCATCACCAGGTACATCAATATCTTCCTTAGCTCCTAAACCTATCAACTTAATCACCTCATTGCCATAAGCTTCATTACTATTGTTGTTAGATTTGCAACACTCCCGTCAGCTTCAGCAAATTTCATCCCTGACATCTTTTCAGCACTATTAGTTTTAGCACTGCAGAAATCATGTTATTCTGTACTCGTAACAACATTTCAATCAATTTTAAATAGGTCATGAGATTTATACATATACATTCCAATTTTTGAGTTTTTCTATACTTATGAAACATCAGCATCACATCATCATCCCTTCTTAAATGTTATCCTTGATACATAATAACATTGGCAAAATTTGATCTAATATCAGATAGTTTATGACAATCATCCATTAAATTGAAATAACTATATTTATCAGGGTCCACATTACGTATTTCTTTCTCTACTTCATCGAATTCGACAGTGAAATTATACTCTTTGGCGAACTTTAATTGAAAAACAAAACAAAAACAAACACTTAAAAAACTACATTAATTTGATTAGAAAAACCCTAACTCTAGTTTCATTCCCAAATTTGAATCGAAAACCCTAAATCTTATTAAACCCCTTTTTTATATAAACATGCAAGTTCCAACAGGGATGGGCATTAGCTTTTTCATATATATATATATATATATATATATATATATATATATATAACTCTTTTACTACTCTTTCAAATAATGAAATGCAAGTGGTATTCACTTTTCTCTTACCTTTGAGTAATCCATTTCTTTTGTTGCCTTCAGCACTTCATGGATCATAAACACACGCTGTCAATGTCAGGACAAAGTGAGACAATCATGGATTAAAAAATGAGAAAGAGAGACAATGAAGATTGAGCTACTTTTTAGCTGGAAAGAAGAAAATTCTCTAATGGGTATCGGTTTTTTTCTTTTAGCTAATGGGCAAAATAGTAATTGCATCTCAACTTATCATATTATAATGAAGAAATCTGACGGAGGGGGCAAATAGTTAACAGAGTCAAATGTCAAGGGTACTTAATTGACTTTTACAAACGTAGGAACAAAATAGTTAGTTTGCCCAACTTCAGGGGTGTTAGTAATTATCCCTATTTTTGGCTTAATGTTGGTGGTGTGGACAAAAAATCACGTGAAAGGCACTTGTTCCATAGTGGCATTACATCAACCCAAGTACTGTAGTATTCTCTCCCTTTTACTTTTATTTAATTTTTTTTCCTTATTTCCAGTCAAAGAAAATAAATCCAAACTCATTAATTTTGCATTTAGTAACACATCAGTGACACATAATTAATGTGTATAATATATGAGTTGGAAAATAATATTTATCATCAACTGCAGCTAGTATGAAAGTGTTGATGAAATGATAAATACATTTATTGATAATTGTATACATTTATTGATAATTATATGCTTATGAATATAAAAAAAAATTATAATTTTAGTTTATTCTAGTTTGTAATAATAAGTTAAATATGGTAAATTTTCATTTTCAAGTTTTGTTTATCTTTTTTTCCCATGTTTATTTTGGAATCTTTTGTGCATATACAAGATAGATTATGAAGAATCATTGTACCATAATTTTTATTTGTTTAAAGTAGTTTTCTTAGATGTTTAGTTATTAGTGTACAATAAGCCAATGCTCTGGATTGTACCTAAGGGTATTTGCTCTATTTTGTTCTTGAGTTTCCTTTTGAGTAGGACTAATTTTGTTGCACTTTATGGGGTGTCACAAATGGTGACATTATTTTCAAATATCCTAAAGCTTTTCTAATATCATACTACATGAATTTTGATGTATTTAAGTTGATTCTTAGGGATGTAAATTTGGATACTTTTTGTTATAAAAATATTAATGTCTAAATATTCCATTATAATTGGTGATAATAAAAATAAAATATTATATCATTTTGAATCATATTGATTAGTCAAAATATTAAATGATACCTTTTTCAGAATAAAAATAAAGATTACTTAACAATTAAATTTTAACTAATTTATAAAAATGATCACATATGTTTTTGTCAATTTAGAATATTTTTTGTATATTTTACATTTGTGATACAATAGCTTCATTATAGTCATCATTTAAAACTGACTTCTAACACAACTTATATTTTCTAATAAATTTTTCGATAAATCTTTTATATCAAAAAACAAATGTTTACCTCAATAATTTGGTTAATTTTTTTTTATGTATTATAAATTTAGTAATTGAACACAAAACTTTTAAAAATAAGTTTAATAATTGAATTTTTTTGTAGGGGTGTCAAAACAGCTAGGTGGGTCGTGCTCGTGTCGGGTTGACCTACTTTGGTGACACGATTAGGGTCAACACAAACATCACCTATTTATTAATTGTATCAAATATCTTTATTTAATACGACACGAAAATTAAACAGGTTACACGAACACGACACGTGTAACCCGTTTAAATAAATGGGTTAAATGGGTCTTGTTGAATTTTATGACCCGCACAATCCATTTAAATAAATAGACACTTAAATAGAATGAATAGAAAAGTTCAGACACTTGATTGCAAAAACAAAAAATGTTAGACACTTCAGTAGAAAAAATAGAAAAGTTTAGACACCAAATTTGTAATTTTTCCTTTTGAAAATTGAAAAACAACCATTAACAACACATTAATAAAAATAACAGCCCTATAAATGCTAATGAATAACATCCTTATAAATGCAAGATAGGCACCTAGAAGAGGAATTCAAAATGATTGTAACATATTTTAAATAATGCTGCTGTAAGACATTGAATACACATGTAACTGAAAAATGGGTCCTGCAGGTAAGGTTTAAAATTTACAATTTAAATCTTTAATGATAATAAAATAAAAATGAAGTGGTAAATTTGGTTTTGGATCGAGTTTTGCGTATATCTCGCACGCATGGGGGGAAATCCACCCGTTTCACTACAAATGGGCTCTCGGTCCATTTCTCATATGCGCAAGACTTTCTCCCATCTCTAGCCCTTTACAAGCCCAACAACTTAATTATATTAATAAACTATAAAATTATCTTATATCGTAGCAATATGAGGTACTTTTGAAATATTCACAACAATCTCCCCACATATTTCAAAAGTGAGAAACCTCTTGAAAATATCATAGAAAATATTTTGCTGAGTTTAATTATAAGTGTATATTTTTTAAATTGGTGTCTTTTGGACTATGAACCAATTTTAGAAAAATAAGACATTTTACAGAATTGTTGGTGAACCTTATAGCTTATATGAACCAAAAATTCTATTTGTAAATATTGGTCTTATTCTTCATATTACAACCCCATAATTTTGTAGTCAACGTTGTTTTGCGCTAATATGCCATGGGCTCACTGGTTATTCATGAATACTCTAGAGATTAGGTAACAATCTTATAGATTCAGCCCCACTCCACATTCATATATGTAATTTTATCAAGTATATATTTGATTGATATATACCACTCTTTAGAGATATAAAATCATTAAGAGCTTAAACTCATCATCTCAAATAAAGCAAACTAGCACTTTCTCACATCATAGGAAAGGTTATTATTTTAGTGCTACCAGGAATAATGGTGACTTGTTATTACCCATATGAACCTCATTCATGGGATCTCCAATCACAAATGTTGGGTTACCATCATTACTATTCATAAATTGACTTAAATCTCATTCCTTTCAATGTTTCATAAATTATTTTTCTCCCTAATGGTTTAGTTTGAGGATCGGCCAAATTCATTTCTAACTTAACAAAGTCAATGGATATTATTCCATCTTTCAGTAACTGTTTAACCACTTCATGTCTTATTCGAATGTGTCTATTTTTACTGTTGAAAGCTTTGTTCTTTGCAATGGTTATTGCCGCTTGACAATCACAATGTATAGACGCTGAAGGTATCGATTTTACACCCACTGGAATTTCTCATAGAAAGTTCCTTATCCACTCAGCTTCACTACCAGTTGATCTAAAGTTACAAACTCTAATTCCATGGTGGATTTAGCAATGATGGTTTGTTTTGCTTATTTCTAAGCTACAACACGTCCACCGATAGTGAATACATATCCACCAATGGATTTTGTCTCATTGGAATATGAGATCCAGTTAACATCATTGTATCCTTTTAATACAATGACAAATTTACTCTATTGTATACTATAGTTTATGGTACCTCTCAAGTGTTTCATTAGTCTAACTATTGCATTTCAATTATCAAGATTGGGATTATGAGTATATCTACTCAATCTGCACATAATATATGCTATATCAGGTGTAGAAAATTTCATTAAATGCATCAGATTCCCAATTATCTAAGCATATTTAAATTGAGAAACTGAGTTACTTTTTCTTTAACTGAGTATTAGCATTATAAGGAGTGCTCATAGGTTTTATGTCAAAATGATCAAACTTCTTAAGAAGTTTCTCAACATAATAATTTTGTGACAATATTATACTATTGTCTCTTCGTATAATTTTAACACCCAGAATAATATTAGCTTCACCCATGTCTTTCATATCAGATTGTGAAGCTATAAAACTCTTGGAACTATGTACCAAATCAAGGTTTGTGCTAAATATAAGCATGTCATCCACATAAAGAGCTATAATCATACATTCACCATCAACGATTTTTGTATATACACATTTATCCACTTGAACATATGAAAATTCATTACTCACTACAGTATGATAAAATTTTTCATGCCACTATTTGAGAGCTTGTTTAAGACCCTATAAAGACTTGAATTTGGTGAAGCTTCCAAAGGTGTTAGGTCTTAGTATAGCAATTAGTGATCTAGCAAGGCAAGTGCAAGAGGTCCAAACAAATATTAAGAGCAAGCTTGAGAAGGGCAATGCTAAGTACAAATAGAGGTAGATAAGCATAGGCGATCCAAAGTGTTTGATGTTGGAAATGAGGTTGGGTGTTTCTTAGCAAAGGAAGAATGCAAGGTGGACATAGCAAGCTCCAGTAAAATAAATAGAGGCCAAACAAGATCAAGATCAATGACAATGCACATGTGGTGGATTTGCCGAATTTGATGGGTATCTTAAAAGCCTTCAATATTACTGATCTTACTTTGTTCCAGCCAAATATAAGCCTTGGATATTCAAAAAGTAATTTGAGGATGAGTTCTTTACAAAATGAGGTAAATAAGGAAGATTATTAAGCTGTTATCATTGCATCAGAGGTGGAGGTTGCAATGACGAATGTCAAAGTAGCTTTCGCTACAATTGTAAGAACCTATGTGATCGCAGTGGGCCAATGATCAAAGTAGATTGTGCAATCATAATGGGGCTAGGTCGTAACAACATGTATTTTGAAAGATTTTAGCTTTTATTTAGATATTTTGGATATTATTTTATCATTATTTTGCCCTTATTATGCTTAGGGTATAAATATTTAATTTTATAATTTTGTTGATGTCTTTTATCACCTTATCAATTTTATCAAATTCAATTAAAGTTTTGGCTTTATTTTCTCATCTTGAGAATTGGTCTCTAAAACTGAGAGTTGTTTATTTTAATTAAACAATCGTGTGTTGATTAATCATACTACATGTTACGTGACACGATCAAATTAGAATTTAACTTGATCAAATAAACTAAAGCTACAATTAAAGCCCACATGAATTGGATTAATATTAATGTGTTCTAACTTATATTTCTACACATTTTTGAATAATATCAACATATGTTACTGCATACTTTTAAACTTTGACTGGTGCTTGTACTTTCAAATAATATTTTCACAAAAATTCCTAAATTAAATGATTAATATTGGCATGTCTGTGGATGGTCCGCAGATGACCATCTTGGCTCATCGATTGCTCGATGGATTAGTATCACAATATGGATGGAATTCAATATTTAAGAGCATGTGGTAGGGCGTACCAATTGTCACTTCATGTACAACAACACAATGAGTGCATTTCAACTAGTGAAAGAATTGAGAATAGCAATTCAGACCATAGTGGATTGTAATTATGCACGAAACAATTTAGTGTTGTAATATAAGAAAGTTTAAAATGGATGAAGTATTTCATAGAGAAGATTAGGGGGTGTGCAATAAATCGGCCGCTCGAATTTCCAAGCTCGGTCCGAGCCAAAGTATTAGAAGTGGTTCGGTTGTTGTGTGTGTGTAGGTCGGTTCGGGTGGAGGAGCCAAGAAACTCAGAGTTTCAGCTTTCGGCTCAGTTTGATTGATTATCAAACCAAACCGTCTGAACTTTCAAGTTACCAAGCGACGTCGTTTTGGATTAAGGTTATTTAACCCTACATATATGTACATCTTATAACACTTTCACAAATCCCTTATTTCATTTTTTACCGCCTCCCTTTCTTCTAACCCTAAAATTCTCTCCTATATTCTCTCTGGTTTTAACTTAGCCGCCTCCCCTTCTTCTAATCCTAAAATTATATAGTTCTTCTTCTCTCTCGTTTTAACCTAGCCGCCTCACTCGTTTTCTTCAACCTTTGATCCTTATCTCATCGTCGCCTCTAATCTTCTATCTAACCCTTGACTCTGTTCTTATCTATATCTACATGCATCATCCATAAACTTCTGCTACGTTCGATTTCCAAATGATTTTTGTGACCAAATGATCTCAGATCAATTGATCACTGATCTGTGAACTCTTTGCCTCTATTTGTGTTTAATTTATTTCAAATCTCAGTGATGATTTGAGAGATCTGAGATTAGATCAATAGATCATTGATATACGATCTGTGTTCTCCTTTTCTTTCCTTTTCTTTATGTTAGTTGAGCAATTGATTGACTTATTTTTTTTATTTTTGAGTTTTCTGTGATGAGATTAACTTATTGTTTCTATTGTTTCTTATGTTCATATGTGATGTTACATTGGGATATGAAGGTAGAAGCCCTGTTATCTCGCTAATCTCTCCACTATAAACTAAAGGTGGAAGCTTTAATCAGATTGAGATCTTTGTGATAAACTAAAGGTGGAAGCTTTGAAGTTGATCTCTGTGAAAAAAAAAAAAAAAACTAAGTGGAAGCTCAGACCTCTACTAAACAGAAGATGAAAAATATTTATAATTTTATATGTATTTTATTTTTTTATTTGCAAATGTAATTTTTTGTAAAATATATATATGTTTTTGGTTTTTAATAAAGCCATCTATTTTTTTTATTTAGATACGTTTTTTAAAATTTTTGACAATGCTTTGACATTTTTTTAATAAATGTGATTTATTTATTTTGTTCTCTGTAATTGTTTATATATTATATAAAAAAATTGATTTTTTTATATATTATATTTTATTTTTTATTTGTTAATATAAAATGTTTAATTTTTATAAATTTTTTTTATGTTTACATAAATTATTTAATTTTTGTAATTGATTTTTTATATGTTTTTATTTATGTTCTGTTTATGTGTTGATATTTGCTTTCTTGAAAATATTATATTTTATATTTTTTTGTTAATTTGTGTATATAAAATATTTATATTTTTTAAAATGTTTAGGGACAAAGTATTTATATTTATGTTTTGTTTATATTTGATATAATATTTATATTCTGTTCTGTTTAGCAAGGTTTATATTTTATATACAAAATTTTCTTGTTGATTTGTGTATATATTATTTGCTTGCTTTTGCATTTGTTTTGTTTCTTATATATTTTGGTGCATTTGTGATGTTTGTAGATGGATAATACTGTTGGTCCTACAAATAGCAATGGTAATATAAGCACTGCTGCTGGTGATAGTGACCCAAACAAAGAGAAACAGACAGTGGAAGCTTCGAAAAATTTAAACTCTGAATAGCCACAACCAAAAAAGAAAAAGGAAAGAAACTCAACACAGATCAAAAGCTTGGGAACACTTTGAGGAGATCAAAGATGCAACAGGAGTTGTGGTAAAAGCCAGGTGCCTTTTACTGTGCTAAAACTATTTTCTGCCACTTTAAGACACATGGTACTTCTTCTATTAGGAATCATGTTCTTACCTGTATGAAAAATCCACACCCTAAAAACACTAGACAATCACTTTTGACATTTTAACCTATCTCTAATAATGTGGAACTTGAAAACAATGAATCCCTAGGATCCTTAGGCACTTATAAATTTGATCAAGAGGCAATTAGAAAGTCTCTTGCACATATGCTCATTATGGATGAGCTGCCTTTTAAATTTGTGCAAAGGGAGAGGTTCAAAAAAATTTTAGCAGCAGCGTGTCCAAGGTTTAAATTACCTAGTAGATGGACATTGCCTAGAGACTGTTATGATGTTTACATTAATGAGAGGCAGTCCTTAATGAATTTCTTTAAGGATCATTGTCAAAGGGTGAGCATTACAACTGATGCATGGACCTCTATTTAACGAATTAATTATATGTGCATTACGGCTCACTTTATAGATGACCAATGGAAGCTACATAAAAAAAAATTATCTCCTTTATGCCTGTTTCATCTCACAAAGGTGAGTATATAGCAAAAGCTTTGGAAAACTATTTGCTTGAGTGGGGGCTTAGAAATATCTTCTCTATCACTGTTGACAATACTTCTTCTGACGACACTGCCATGGGGTATTTAAAAAACAAATTCTTAAATTGGGGTGTGAGTGCTGTTAAATGCAAATATTTGCATATGAGGTGCATTGCACACATTTTGAACTTGATTGTGCAAGATGGATTAAAAGATGCTAATAAATCTATTAAAAAAGTGAGGGAACTAGCGAGCTTAGAAAATTTAGGGAGGTTGCTGAGTTAGTTGGCATTGATTCAAAAGCTTGTCTTTCACTTGATGTTCCAATAAGGTGGAACTCAACATACTTAATGCTAAAAACTGCTTCTGTTTATGAAAAAGCATTTGTTTAGTTTGATGAATCGGAGTCATCTTTTAGAGCTGATTTGAAAGATGATCTGCCTGATTACTTGAAGTGTTCTTTAACATGACAAAGAGAATTTCTGGTTCTCTCTATGTGACTTCAAATACTATATTTTCTGAAATATCTGATCTATTATGCATTCTCAATTATTGGAGGTTGTCTGAGGACTTACACGTAAGAACTATGGGGGCTAATAAGAAACAGAATTTTGACAAATACTGGCGGGATCTTAAGAAGATGAATAATTTGATTTTCATTGCATCTGTGTTGGATCCTCGTGAGAAAGTTGAGT
This sequence comes from Mallotus japonicus, assembly GCA_949634005.1. Taxonomy (NCBI): domain Eukaryota; kingdom Viridiplantae; phylum Streptophyta; class Magnoliopsida; order Malpighiales; family Euphorbiaceae; genus Mallotus; species Mallotus japonicus. The sequence goes on from CATIWK010349867.1 coordinate 9,824, forward strand.
GCTTGTCTTTTTCGTTGAAACAAATATATGGCCCTGATTTAGGTGGAAGCTTGTTTGTTGTTGTTAAGAACAATCAATTTAAATTATTTAAGGATTATGTGTCTGTGTATGGACAATCTATGGAAGCTTCTCAATTTGCTATTGTTGGACAATCTGAATTTGTTTCTGCTTCTACAATTTCTTCTAAACCCGTGTCGGTGCTGAAAGCTCTATTCAAGAAGCATAAAACAGACACTGGATATGGTGGAAGCAAGAAATCAAACCTTAAAATTTATCTTAATGAGTCTGGTTTAGAAGAAGAGGTGGACCTTGATCTTTTAAGATGGTGGAAAGTCAATTCTGAAAGGTTCCCTCTGCTCTCTAGAATGGCTCGTGATATTTTAGCAGTTCCCATATCGACAGTGGCTTCTGAATCTTGTTTTAGCACCAGAGGTCGAGTGCTTGATGCATTTAGGAGTTCTTTAACTCCTAAGATTGTAGAAACATTAATTTGTACACAAGATTGGCTCAGATTAAGTTCAAATGACATATATGTTGAGGAAGAAATCAGTGAAATGGACAACTTTGAAAAAGGCAAGTCTGTTTATACTTTTCATTGTTTTAATTGCATTAATTTCTGTTTAGCACACATTTTGACTAATTATTTTTTTTTTAACAAAACTTCCACCAATTGGTGTTGGTCCTTCACTCTCTACTTCAGGTGCCATCTAATTACATATGAGTAGCATGTTGTGTGTCAGAGTGGCATGCTAGCATTACTTGAACATATTGGCGGTAACAACACTTAAACTTTATTGCTAATTTCTAATTATTTATAATTTAACTTCATTTGCTAATTTCTTGAACCTGATTGTGTATTGTTCTATTCAGGCATTGATGAGGCTTCCACAACAATGAGGGAAAGGAATGCTTGGTAGCATTCTCTTGGGTGGCATAGTAATGTTGCTGCATTCTTTAACTGAATTATATTAAATGTTTCTAAGCCTGGATAGTTTGCATTCTTTATTTGTTCTGCCTATGATGCCTCTTCATTTGCTTCATTTGCTTGTCTCAGACAGAAATCCTTGCTTGCTTCCTGACTTATGTTTGTTGGCTTACTGCCTTGTTTTTGCCTACTTACTGCCTTGTTTTTGCTTGAATACTTGGCTGGGGCAATGATGAATGCTTACTGCCTTCTTTTTGCTTGCTTCCTGCCTTTTTTTTGCTTGCTTCTCGAGGAGTTTTTTCCTGCTTATTGCCTTGTTTTTGCTTGCATTCTTGGCGGGGGTAATGATGAATGCTTCCACCCTATTTATGATTATTTCTGTGTGAGTTCACTTGTGCTGCATTTTTTTGGGAAGCATTTCATTGCAGCCATTAAAATGTGGCCTTGTATCTTAAATGAATTAAAATAAACAACTGAGTCTCAGCTAAGACATCCTTTATATATTTTTTGCTTTATTTCTTTTAAAACTGAGTCTCATTCAAGTTATGTGTTTTTGCAGGGACAAGGTTTTTATTTTTGCAGGACCTGCAATGGTTTTTGATGTTGCTAGGTTCATTATATTTTTTGGATATATACACTAATCACTAAGAATATGGAGATTTTTTTGGACAGACTTAGTTTTTTGCTTACATGTAAATGAACATGTAAAGTTTAAGTTAGAGAAAATGTAATTAATATTACATGTAAATGCTTAAGTGATCATTCCAGCCCAAAATTAGTTATATAGGTTATTTGGGCTCTATTATTTTATAAATGATATGTAATAGGCCTTGCTAACATTTGGGCTTCGGCCTAAAAGACATAATTTATTTAATTTTAGTGTATTGGGCTCAAACAATTTCAACTCATAGCCCATATTTCCATCCGATCCGATTTAACTCGATAATTTCGGACTTCCGATCCGTTGTTTTTTTATTCAAATTCGGTGTCGGTTCAGTGCCCATTTTCTACTCTCAAAAACCGCTCCATATGTTCACCCGACACGACCGATGCACACCCTAGAGAAGATGATAATAAGGTGAGGGAAAAGGCAAAAGAGACAAGTCCAAAAAGTAGGATGGCTGTCATGAAAAATGGATCATTATTTGTATGCCTGACATCTTTGATTGACAAAATAAAAGCTGGTATCTAAGTTCTTATAAAAGAGTGATCCAGGTTTTATTTATTTATTATTGTTATTATTTTTCAAATCCTAAGAGCTGCAACATTTTACCAAGCTTGAGACCTGCAATATTTTACCACCCCAATTATGGAGTCTATAAGTATTTTGTGTAATTAATACGTTTTTTTTTTTTTTCTTTTTGTGCTTTAATATTTCAAATGTAAATTCAGTGTTATTTGTATTTCTTCTTTGATTGAATTTGTCAGCTGTATCAGCATCTTTTTGATATACGACAATCAAGTTTTAGAAAAAAAAAAATAGCTAATTTTGCTTTTTTCATGTTTCAAAGTTCCCTTTATATCACAATTGTTAATTGAGAAAATCAAACGTCAATAACTATGGTAGTAATCAACCTAGATCCCTACATAGAGAGTCTGTGGCTGTCAAACAATTAATAATAATTCATCCCTGAAAAGTTAAACCATGGTAAAATAAAAACAAAAAGGTGAACAAGAAGTCCAAAGACTATGTACATTAAATCATGTTCTACGATAGGTCTTACACTCAGCATCAAAATTTGCACATAATATAGGAATTGGGGAAAAAAAACATGATAACTCAAACCTTTCAATGATTAGAAGCAATCCCAAGCAGAATATCAATCAGACTGTATCCCTCCCAAGTGCTTAGGCTTTGGCTATCCTACTCTTCTTTCTTCACAGATTCAGGAGAATTGTCAGATTTACCTGTTAACTGGCATACGCTAGCTTTTGCCTCAGCAACGAATTTAGGATCTGGTTCATGTTTATCTGAAGGTTCCTTCATTGCCATATAGATGTAGATTGCGATAACTATATTGACTGAAACGACAGCAAGGAGTCCGCTCAACAGTGTCAATGAATGAGGTGATAAATGGGTTACACCTGTTCCAAAAGTTAACATTTAACTGTATAATCTAAGTACAGAATATCATTGAACATTCACCCATTTTTTAAAACACAGTTTGATCAAAATATCAATATTGCATATAGAAAATTTGAATGATAACTTTGAGCCTAGCAAAATGAGAAACAATTCACATTCAAGCACTTTCTTATGCTTTGTTTGCAAGATATGGCATGTTTTGGAAATATAGTAGACAACAATTTTCTACATAGGCGCAAGAAACAACATACAACATGCCTATAATGAAATTCTCCCCAGAAAACAAAATGTAAAATATCACATAAGACTTGCAAAAATGAAATCCAAAGATAATCCATAATGCTTTGGATAGAGAACCGGATTCAGAATTTAAGAAGATTAATGAGAAAAATTTGGTTCAAGTATGTAAATTTGTAGCTCACCATATGTAGTTCATGCCTCCTTATCCATATCTAGCCACTAACTATGGTACACAATTGTCATTGTTTACACTATTTGGCTATGATACACATAAACTGCATTCAATTCTTGGAAATATTTTAGGCCGTTTCCTTTTTGTAGCTTAGCCCCAAAAGGCAGGCAATGTCACAAAGGCATGTGCCTCCTCCAGGTCTGGTGAAAAAAACCGTGCCTTTCTGAAATATTGCTGTTATATGCATACATTTTTTATTTTTAAAGTCAATAAATGATCTGAACAATTAATATCAAATTTGAAAGAACTTATCATGTGCCTATGCTACCTAATCAACTCACAAAATAAAATAAAATAAAAAACTGAGAAGAAGTGATTTCTATTATTTTTTTTTTAGGCAAAACCAGCAGTTAATCATCCCAACACCAACATCCAGGCATCTCAAAGATCAAGATAGTTTTGCCTTTTCTAGTTGCTGCATTCTTATTATTTGTTACTTAATATTTTGCCTTTTTAAGTCTCATTACTTTATTATATAAGCTTATTTCATTATACAAGTACAAGCTTATATGTTTTGGTCCTTTTTTTTTTTTTTAATTTTAAACTTTTACTTTTTAAAAGCAAAATTTTGCACCTTATGTCACATAGGCATGTGCCTATGCCTTGTGCCTTTAATAACTATGGTTTACACTGAAAAAAGAAAACCGTTTCTTTAACGTAAAATTGTTAGTAGGGAAGAAAATTATGATATTTTTGAATATTGATTCAATAATTTTATTTAACATATGTAATTGTTAAATATTGACTAATTGTAATATTTATTCAAATAATGAAGATGTTTTTAAATATTTATATTGAAAAGTAATATTTATTTATATATTTCTATAACTTATATATTTATTTATATATTTCTATAACTTATATATTTATTTATGTACCCTTAAATTTTTAAAATTTATGTGCTCTTCCCATATTTCTGTTTCCTATAATTTGAAAAAATACCATTAAGCCATGTCAGTTTCCATGTTTCCGTTTTTCATTATTACATAGGGTATGAAAACAATCAAAATAGTAGGCTGATGTAAGGAAATACATGCCTTTAAAATACTCAAACAAGGAACTTACCATCAATTTTCAAAGTGCTTTTGTAAGTCAAGTGAAGTGTGAAATCCAATTTAGAGGTCATCTCATAAGGTCGAAACAATAACACATCAAATCACTAACACCTTAATTGATATGAAATGCAGTGATCCGCAGCTAAACTAGGACAAATAAAGGTATGCAACAGAAGGCAAGCTCAACTTTCAACCTGGTAATCAAAGACTCTTTCAAGTTTCAACCTTCAGAAACTGAAAAGAAAAACTCAAGTTTCCTTTAAAGAGATCCAACATGATATAACAGACAACTTGGCATCTATGCACATCATCACATTGAACTTGCTTCTGTTTAAAATTAGGTGCCTTCCATTCATTGTATCGGTGAAAAGAGATCCATCCTTAATCCCTCATCCTTTTTCTCTCAGTATATCTCCAATCCTTAACAAAATCCCCTCTAAATCCTTTCCTAGGCAATCTAGTTTCACTATTTCCGTGCTTGTACATGAAAATTAGGAAATCAATGTCATGTCATTGTGATGCATAAAGTATGGTTGGCATACTCTAAGAACTTGCCAGCATAACAGAATCAAGAGAAATTGTCAACTCATTCTGCTTGACCAGCAGCAAGAACCGTTAAATAAATGTTTCACACACACACACACACAAAAAAAAAAAAAAAAAAAAGGTATTGGAGTTGCATCCACTACAACCAAACTAAAGAAATTTGCAAGAACTAACAAAACACAGCATCAATCCAACCATACTGGAAAAATAACCAAAAAAAAAAAACGAAATGAACATAATTTTGCTTCTTATTTGCACCCAACAAAAATTAAATATACAAGTAATGTTTGTCACATTGGCATAACGAGCAAGAGTTGACTTTCCACGAGAAAAGAGAAAGTAAAAAACAAATCAAAGTTAGGCACCTAGTTATGAAACTCAACAAAATAATATTGAAATTAGTACCAGAATTTTTCTATAACATTGTTGTTGTTGTAGCCTGCCGACACATTTCAAAACATTATGTTAAGAATTTAAGCTCCCAATCCAAGCCTAGTGACTATGGCATTGTCCCTTCTCTATTCTCCAAAAAAGAGCACTCGTATGCATAGGTAGCTCATCAATTCTTGATAGGGATGTGAAAATATCAGTAACAGAAAGAGAACTCATTTTGTGGCTTTTAGTACTTCTTTTAATAATTTTTGGTAGCTATTAGTGCTACAACTACTTTATGATCACAGAACCTCCCTCCCTGCCTCTTTTTTTTTTTCTTTTGCGCCGGGGGGGGTTTGCCTCATGTTTTAAGCCCAGATAACAGTGATTCTTAGTCTTCTTTGCGTGGCTAAAAATTTGCTTCTCGATGATTTTAAATATTGAATTTCAAATAACATGTAACTAGTTACATGTCATTTCAAATCTTTATTAAATGAGCTTTTAAATTCATTATGGATTTATTTGAAATCCTCATGGATACAAATCCATGTAATTCCCAAACAAGAGATTTAATTGAAATCCAAATCCTTTGCATCCGAACATAGCATATGTTTAGTTATTTTAGTCTTTTCTCCCTATTGTTATACTTATTTGCTAAATGTTGAAAGATATCAGTCACATAACATATTTATATTGTTGTAAAATATATTGTGCCTATAAAATAGATTAAAAAGCAATATTTAGAACAAAAACTTGAAAATCAAATTAAAATATGCATCCGAGATAATTAAGATGAGACAATCTCACCTGGAAGCAAGTCATTGTTAAATGCATAGAGGATCATAACAGGAGCCATCCACATAAACATTGAGGTAATGAAGAACTTCTTTATTACTGCAGACATTGCCACCTCCTCTGAGAGAAGCAAAAAGGGAAAGCCCAGGCCGTTGTTAGTACAATAGTTCTTTTCTTGGTTACTATGAATTTTGAGATACAGTCACTTAATTTCAACAAATGCTTTACTCAATAAATTTCATAAAATCCAGCATTCAAGATTCAACTTTGTTCAGCACCTAATAAAATAAACTCATTCTTTGTATTTGATTTGAAAAGTGCTGGTGGGGGCAAGAAAATAAATCCAGAAATTTACTGAAGCTGCAGCTGGTTGGAGATTTGCCTGTAGGTCATTAACATCAACAAATAAATATAGTTTGTGGAAAGCTACTATATGTACAAAATGCAATAATCTTGTACCCAAATCAGTTTCTACAAAGTGAAAAGGTACAAATCAGTTCCTACAAAATGCAATAATCTTCAGACGCTTGACAAATCATTTCCTACAACTACAAGACCAAGAAACAAAGTGAACAGCAACAATTATGCACACAAAGAGATGACAGTAACAGTGACCAAAATCTGTGAACAGCAACAATTATGCACACAAAGAGATGACAGTGACAGTGACCAAAATCTTCAGTATTGAAAAAAAACATTCAATAACAAGAATTCTAAAGCTTTTGTATTGATTCGAAGTTGATATCTAAAGCTTTTGAATTGATTCAAAGTTGATATTCACAACCTGTAAAAAGGAAAAAAAAAAACCTAAAAGTAACGAACTGACTTGTAAATTTCTTTTGATTTCCGGCAGCCGGTCACAATTTAGGGTTTGATTTACTAAGGGAGTACGATAAGAAGAAGAAGATGATGGTTACGAACTTACGGTTTCCGATGGCAGTGATGGACGGATGACAGTGATGAACAGAGAGATGAGGTGATGGGAATGATAGTGATGGACGGAAAGATGAGGTAATGGTGATGGCCCGTTGCCGATAGCGGTGGGAATGACTGTGATGGACGGAGGTGAGGTAATGGAGATGGGGGGCGGTGAGACGAGGGCTACAGATGGTCGGTTGTAGGTTGAGAGTTGTTCATGGATTACGTTTACTCAAAACTGCGCAGTTTTGGGTCAAAACTGCTTTTTTTTTTTTTTGAACTAAGAAAAGAGGTCTCTCCATTAAGATAAACATAGGTACATAGTCATAATACAAAGAGCCATTACTTGCCCATTTTCCAATACCAGTGGCTATCATACTGCTCAAGGAAAAGAAAATAAACACCCAACAACTACCGTTAGAAATCCATCTAAACAGAGGAGGAGAAATAGCCGACAACGAAGTCCTGAGTCGGTAACGCGGACAATCCCAAATTGCATCTAGAGATGCCATGGATCGAGTTAAGAAAGTTTGATAGTCGGTTAGACCGTACCAAATTTCCAACTGATTCCGCACACTGGTGGCTAAACGATGCTCACCTTGATCAACGATAGTTGCCTGAAAAATCATTTGTGTGCTGAACCCTTAATTGGCTATTAGATATGCAGAGCCAAAAATTATTCAGCATTTGTGTGTTAACCTTCCAGACCAAGCACAAAATCATCCCATAAGAGGGAACCAAAACAAGAGGATTAAAACCATATCCATACAGAGGAGCCTTAGAACAGCTCTATTCCAGAGATAGATAAAACAAGAACTAGAAGTACAAAGAAAACTAAAAGAAGAAAGCTATTAAATAGAAGAAATCGAGCCAAGTAGCCAGAGAAAAGCAAGATTTTTGTGGGCTTACCGTTGGTAACCGCTGCAGAAAGCACCAGCGGCAGCCCTGAAGAGAGACTGACGGCGCTGAACTATCCCCTTTCTATTTGAGAGAAAACCCTAACTCACACATTTTGGTGAATAGGCATTGCTTTAATTAATTAAAACTGCTTAGTTTTGCAGTATAATAATATAAATTAAATTATGATTTATAATTTAAATTATATTTATTTATTAATTTAAATTTGCAAATTAATTTTTATATTTTAGTATTACATAACATTAAATTATAAATGTATAATTTTATTTCATTTACCTAGTTTAGAGATTAAATTAATTTAAAATATAATTACATAATTTTTATACTACTTAATTATTTTTATTGTATTAAATACTTAACTAGTATTGTATAATATTTACTTATTAATTAAAATTATATTTAATATTAATGTCACTGTATACACAAAAAATTATATAGTTTGATCATAAAAATATAGTTTAGAGTTAATTGCAAAACAACACAGTTTATAGATTATAACATTAAAATTACGTAGTTTATATATTACTTAATTTATATTTATCTAAGAGATTTATTATTTACTAAATATTTAATTAGTATTATATACTATTTTACTTATTAATTAAAATTATATTCAATATTCGTACCAAGAACCTTGCCCGAGCTTCCCAAGCATTGTGATCTCCCATAATAGACTCCAATGCCAACAATTCTGCTTCATCCAGCACTGCCTCTTCAGCTAGGTTTATTTTGTTTTTTGCTTATCTCAAGCTAGTCATAATATTTTACTTCCTCTCAGGCTGGATGTTAAGCTGCCAGCTTGTATCGTTTTCGTGTTCAATGAATGATGGTTTGGTCAAAATAGAAAAATCACATAAAACTTTCAGAAATGAAATCTAAAGATAATCCATAATGCTTTGGATAGAGAACGGGATTCAGAATTTAAGAAAATTAATGTGAAAAATGTAACAACCCGAACCCATAGGTCCGTGACCAGCACTAAAGAATGAAAATACTTAAAGTACCCGAAACCCATAGTAAGCCTTAAAAATTTTTCGCGAACTTTCAAACAATAAACACTGAACCAAACTTTAAAGAAACAACACTCAAATGAAATAATCAACTTGATATCATAAAATCCCAATCTCATCA
>CATIWK010349914.1:0-11235 GCA_949634005.1 Mallotus japonicus
TAACTTTTAAGGCCACAAGGTTGTATATATGCATACGCAACTCACGCCCGAAACCGATGTGGGATTTCATCCCTGTTTGGTCTATTCATTTATAGTTGTTAAAAGAAGATTATAGGTTCATGGATAATATTATGATTAATAGCAATATCCCATTATAAACATGTCTCAATACACATCGATAACTTATCCTTGTCAAGCTACTTCAATTCGAGTTGATTTTGTGAAATTTCTGAACTTGACACGCAGTTATTTAGAAATTGAATATGACGGTGTTCCATAATATTTAACTGTATTCTTCATTACTGTATCCATGTCTAATAAATGAGAAACGTAACAATAAAAAATTTACTTAACTTTAAAATTAGCTTATTTATTGAATGAATTTAACAGAATAAGTTAAAATATAAATTTATATAATGCGGTAAAACCAAATAACTCTAGGGCTCAATACAAAATTGTAGGGCTTAAAACTTGAACGATTAAGGAGAAACTAATGATGCCTCATTAGCATCTTTATGGTAGTTTAATAGGTAAAGGTTAAATAACTCTTGGGAAAAGAAGCAAGAAGCGGGTTAAGAGGCATTGGATAAGAATAATCGAAGAAGGACAAATGCAACAAGGATGTTGAGTGACCAACAAATAATTAGAGTGTCATTGGGCATAAAATGCTTTTATGCATTAGATTATACTATTCATGCATTTCACGTTCATGTATAATAATTTGATTTAAATGAATTTTTTATGGGCTAAATGTACAATAAATGATATGATCTATCCAACCCATATCAATATGTAAAAATGTTTTTTGCATTTTGTATAGCAGTAGTTATTACATGATTTATAACTAAAAAATCGATGAGATAAAATTTTTTTCATGTAGAATATTGATATAATGATTGAAATATTGGAGAAAACTATTGAATATTGAAAATATAACAATTTTTTTAAATTAGTGAATTAAGTGTATACAATTTAAATGACAGTTTTTAAAAATTAAATGTAATAAAAATTGGGGAGGATTTTTATTATGTTTAAACTACTTCAAACCTCCTTTATTAGCTATTCTATGATCACCAAATCATGAACGAAAACTCTATACTTCAGCTCAACCTTGTACAGGGAAAGAAAGAGAAACATAACAATGTTGAAGACTAACTTAGACTAACCATAATGTCTATAACTATAGGATACTTTGTATTTGTATTGCAATATAGTGTATTTAAAGGAATTCTACTAAAAAAATCCTTTACTACAATTTTCGGCATTGGCTTGAAAATAAAATTAGTATTGCTAGATTAGATATTTTTCTAATTACCCTAATAATATCTTTTTGAAATTTTAGTGATTTATATGCTTTACAATTTATCTTGTTTTATTGGGTAAACATTAATTTTTTTTTCAAAAAAAAAAAAAACTATCTAAATCTATGTTAACCAAAGCCAAAAACCATTTTTTTTAACTGGGATATTAAATTTTAATTTATATTTTATAGAACCTAAGTTTTATTCAAGTATCACTACATGAAATTAGAGCTATTGTCACATTTGTATTTAAATATAACCATATTTAGAAGTGTGGTAAAATTCGTTTGTAAACAAATATAGGTAAATATGTGGTTAAATATTGTGTGGGCATAAATTTACCCACACTTTAATAAAGTGATGGGAGATTTTTTGTGACCTTTATTTCTTTACACTTTTATTATTTAATAAACATAAGTACTACTATTTAAATTGTGGTTAAATATTAAATTTATCCACATTTTTTAAAATGTAGTTAACTTTTAATTTATTTAAAATTTTAACTACACTTAAATAAAAAAAGTGGTGTATTAAATGTGACTATAGGTCAATTTTTTTTGTAGTGTATCATTACATATAATGGAGAATACATTATAATATAATAATCCAAATAAAAATATAATTCAAATATTTATCACTTAATTTGTACATGCATGCTATCTCTTAGAATGTTTTAAAATATATTGGAATTAGATACATTATTCTTAGAATGTTTTAGAATCAAAGATAAGATTTTCTGTAAAATAATATGGTGCCCCTAAATTACCACACGTAGAAAAAAAAATTTCACATCGAAGTTGGTTATTTCTTCGAGATGTTCAAAATTAAATTGCCACCTGGATAGACATTTATAGTTATTAAATTTAGCATTTCTTAAAGCAATTTACAAGGTCGTGCCTCTTTCTAATAATCTATATTTCGCCAAAATGCTACTACATTACCATAAAAATGATATTAATTATATAAAAATAAAAAAAAACAATCTACAAGGTTCCATACATATAACAAAAAAAAAAAAAGAAAAAATTTTAATCGTGAAAATTAACCTAAAATTATCACATTAACAAGCATGAAAATTTTCATCACTGAAACATGGTTATAGCCTATCAACCAAAATTAAATATGGTGGTCTTCGATGATAATGAACCATAATCTTCATTACTATATACATAATCTTCATTCTAAAACCAAATGGCTCTAGGGCTCAATACAACACCGTATAGGCTGCAGGGCTTAAAACTTGTGTCATTAAGGAGAAACTGATGAGACATCCTTAGCATTTTTATGGTAGTGTAATAGGCAAAAGGTTAAAGAATTCTTTAAGATGAAGCAAGATAAAGGAGTTAAGAGGCAACAAGGATGTCCAAGGTAGGAGAAGGGTGAACAAGAAATCACAAGAAACGAACACATATTTAAACCTCGATTTTGCTTGTGGTAAAATGAGAGAACAAGACAAGATTGCATATGATTAGAGTGTCGTCGGGCATAATTCTTTTACTCATTAGATCATGTATTTGGAGTTCATATATAATATTTCGATTCAAATGAATTTGTTTATAGATAGGCTAAATGAATTATATGATACAGCCAACCATTCTCAATAAATAAATTTTAAATTCATGTAAAGTTTTGATATTTGTTTTTTTGAATAACCAGCCTAAATAGTTAAGTCTCATGACTGAGAATGGGAAAGTAAGGGGAGTTGAGTATCGAACCCTGCTCTCAACCAAATGTCTTGCCTCCTTGACAAGATGTTTTACCATTCGTTTTAGCTGGGTTAGGCATAAGGTTTTAATATAATGATTGAGATATTAGAGAATATTATTGGATATCGAAATGATTTAATACAAGTTTTATAATTGTTGAACAAGAGATATGAATGCTGGTATGCTTTTTAAAAATTAAACATGATAGCTATATAAATTTTATATAAAGCTAAACACAATGGATACAAGTGACATATACTAAAGGTAAACCGCCTACAAGTTTGAGGTGGTAATGCTAGGGGGAAGTTTCTATTAGAGAGAAATAAAACTTAGCTACGGTGGTAATGCTGTTGAGCTACTGAGGGAGTGTCCATTAGAGAGAAATGAAAATTAGCTATGGTGGTAATGCTACTGAGGAAGTGTCCATTAGAGAGAAATGAAACTTATATAATTATTAGTTTGTTGTCTTTCTACTTTTTGGAATTAAAACTTTATTTATAGCTGTTTTATTTTTTTAATATCTTATTGAAAAGAAATAAATAAAAATAAAAATAAATTAAAATAGACAATTAAATAATTAATATACAAAATGTCATTTGATTTATTATTAATTATTAATCAAATATTTTTCCTATAAATATCATCTAAATTTTAATAACGTTGGTCTATTCATTTATAGTTGTTAGAAGAAGATTATAGGTTCATGGATAATAGTATGATTAATAGCAATATCCCATTATAAACACGTCTCAATACACATGGTTAACTTATCCTCTCAAGCTACTTCAATTTGAGTTGATTTTGCGAAAATTTTCAACTTCACATGCAGCTATTAAACATGTTTCCTTGACAAAGTTTTAGTTAGTATATGACCAAGTTGATCTTATATTACATGCTTGTAATTCATTATGTGAAACTTTGTTTAGATTAAAATAAAAATCTACTTCAAGATGCTTTGTTATAAAATAAGTTGCCCCTACATTATCACACTATATAAAAGCATTAAAATAATAATAATAATAAATAATGCAAATCAATTCTAAAGTTGTTACTTGATATATTGATCGATATGACATGATACTCTAGTTTTCTTCAAGATCTATGAAATTAAATTGTCAATAGAACAGTTGTGCCTGTTTCTATAACCAATATTTTACTAACAAAACCAAATATAATCTAAAAAGTTGCACATACATTAAAAAAAAAAAAGAAAAGCAAAATTACATTGGTCTAGGCTGATTATCAACTGCAATTGAATATGATGGTGTTCCTTAATAATTAACCGTAATCCTCATTACTATATCCATGTTTAATAAACGAGTTAGGTAATAAACGTAACAAACAAAAATTTACTTAACTTAAAATTGGCTTATTTATTGAATGAATTCAACAGAATAAGTTAAAATATAAATTTATATAATGCGGTAAAACCAAATAACTCTAGGGCTCAATACAAAATTGTAGGGCTTAAATCTTGAACGATTAAGGAGAAACTAATGATGCATCATTAGCATCTTTATGGTAGTTTAATAGGTAAAGGTTAAATAACTCTTGGGAAAAGAAAAAAGAAGCGGGTTAAGAGGCATTGGATAAGAATAATCGAAGAAGGACAAATGCAACAAGGATGTTGAGTGACCAACAAATAATTAGAGTGTCATTGGGCATATAATGCTTTTATGCATTAGATTATACTATTCATGCATTTCACGTTCATGTATAATACTTTGATTTAAATGAATTTTTTATGGGCTAAATGTACAATAAATGATATGATCTATCCAACCCATCTCAATATGTAAAAATGATTTTTGCATTTTGTATAGCAGTAGTTATTACATGATTTATAACTAAAAAATCGATGAGATAAAAAAATTTTCAAGTAGAATATTGATATAATGATTGAAATATTGGAGAAAATTATTGAATATTGAAAATATAACAATTTTTTTTAAATTAGTGAACTAAGTGTATACAATTTAAAAGACATAGTTTTTAAAAATTAAATATAATTAATAAAAATTGGGGAGGATTTTTATTATGTTTAAACTACTTCAACCCTCCTTTATTAGCTATTTGATGATGACCAAATCGTGGACGAAAACTCTATACATCAGTTCAACGTTGTAGAGGGCAAAAAAATACAATTATCTTTAAATTCTAAAAGATAATAAAATTAAAGATAAAGATGGTATTATTTTAAAAATATTTCCCTTAATTTTTGGAAAATACAAAAGCATATTTGATATTTTTTAAATCATTAAATTTCAGAATAAAAGATAACTTTAAATCCCATGAAATTATTATTTTTATCCTTCTTTACTTCTTCAATTAAAGTAGTTGTTGTTGTGTTTAAAATCAGCAAGCGCACCGATCATAAATTATAGTACAAAAAATATCGTTCCCACGAGAATTGATTATTGAATACCAATTTTTCTACTTAAGTTTCTAGCTAGTAAATCAAATGGCAAAAGGTACAAAACCCTTGAACTTTTATGATAAGAGCAAATGACACCATAAACTAAAAAAAGTACATTGAAGCTCATAAACTTTCAAAAATAGTTCAAATAGATCCATTTTTTAACTGTTACTTAACAAATATGTTAACTTTTAACTCTTGGGACTATAAAAGGTACAAAAAAGCCCTAAATCTTTAATTTTGGTACAAATAAAACCTAAATATTTTTAAATTTGAAATATTTATTTATTAACATTTTATTTAAAAATTAATTTATTCTTATAAATTATTTATTTTGAAGCATATGTAACTTATTTTCTTAAAAATAAATTTACACTAAAATTGACAAAATTTATTGAAAAGTGTAAGAAATATCATTAAAAATTATTAAACTACATATGTTTATTCTTAAAAAATAATTATTATTTAAGAATATTTTTATTTTTAAGAATAACAATATTTTTATTCATGAAGGCATACCATTTCACAATAATTTTCATGAATAAAAATATTTTTATGCATGAAAACATACTATTTCACAATAATCTTCATGAATAAAAATATTTTTACTCATAAAAGCAGTCTATTTCATAATACTTTTCATAAATAAAAATATTTTTATTCTTCAAAATAAAAATATTCTTAAAAATTATTATCTTTTAAGAATAAAAATATATTGTTTAGAATAATTTAAATCAATAATTTTTAATGATATTTTATACAAAAAAAAATAATTTTTGTCAATTTTAAAGTGTAAATTTAATTTTAAGAAAATAAGTGACATAAGTTTTAAAATAAATAATTTTAAATATAATTTTACCCTCTAAAATAAATTTTTTAAAATAAAATGTTAATTAATGAAAGATAAATAAATATTTTAAATTTAAAAATATTTTAGGTTTTAATTGTACCGAAATTAAAGATTAAGAGCCTTTTGTACATTTTATGGCTCCAAAAGTTAAAAGATAACATCTGTTAAGCAACAGTTAAAAAAGAGGTTCATTTGAACAATTTTTAAAAGTTTAGGAGTTTTGATGTACTTTTTTTTTTAGTTTATGGTGCTATTTACTCTTATCATAAAAGTTCAAGGGTTTTTTTTGTACTTTTTGTCAAATCAAATAAAGTGATTAAAGAAATCAAGTATAAATCTAAACAACTGAAATTAAAAGAAAATCAAATAATAAAAATATAAAGCTCAAGTTTAGTTTCACTATTCTAATAAGATCATGAACACTTTAATTATTAAACACCTTGATTTCAGTTAAGGATAATTGTTCTAAATACCTAAAGGCTCTCTCGAGCTCAATTAAGCATGTTAAGATTAAAGTTTAACCTAGTCTCGTTATTAAGAAATTAATCAAAACTCATTAAGATTTGTAACAATTAGTTTACTCCCGAAGAGCTCGCCTACTCTCATGGTCAAGTGGTCTACGTCCTATGAGTTTTAAGCTTGTAAATTCCCATAACTCTATTTGGTTATTTTACTCATAAACATGCAATTAAACAGGCCTGAAATGATAACAAGAAATTAAGCACAACATATAGAATTAACGGAAAATCAAATTAATAAAAGATTTGTCTTCGATTACATCAAGGAATAGCTACTCCTAACCTAAACCCTAAAAGGAGTTTAGCCACGCATAATTCTGGTGCACAAATAAAAACTACAAACAATAAAATAATTAAAAAGAGAATGAAGAAGAAGAATAGATAAAACTCGTTTGAGCGCGCTTTAATCTTCAAACCCTTGTTTGCCTTCTTAAGCTATTGTTTGTAATTTTTGTTATCTAATCCTCCTCTCTAATACTCCTAGTATTCCCCTTATATAGGCATTACATGATAGAGCCCTAATTCCTTGTGAATTTTTTAATCCAAATCTGTAAAGAAAACTTTTCATATTCAGCACGGCCTGTGACACAGTCGTGCTTTAATTCGTCACTTTTTCCAATTCTTCAAAGAAAGGCACACAACCTTGACATGGTCGTGCTTCAAGCCGTGTCGATATTTCTTCAATTTTTCAAGTGGAATAGAACGTGACATCCATTTTATACATAATTTGCTTCATCTTGATCGCCAATAATTGTTCTTCATATTTCTTGGTTTCCTTATGAAGTTTTCAAACATTGCCTCATGATTCAAATTAAACTCTTATTGGTAACTCTAAGTGTGATCCACATAACTACTCCAAGATTGGTTGTAGTGAGGGAGTGGAGGTGAAAAATAAAAGAGGAAAACTAAACCAAAAATAAACTTGAACTAAAGAAATAAGCCAAAACACGTTGGGTTGCCTCCTAACAAGCGCTAATTTAAAGTCATTAGCTTGACCCCTTAAATATGTAATATCATGGATGCAACCGAACATGAGGAAGTGTTCTTGAAAGCATCTTCCTTTTCCTTCTTTTTGTAGGCTCCCTTATGCCCATGTAATAAAGTGCGAACTCCACATGCCAAATCTTTGATTCTAGAGTTTCTTGAAGAATGTAAAGCTTCTCATGTGGGTTCTTAGATAGTCTAACACCTTTCATAGATCCCTCATATATGACCTTAATAGGTTGTGGAACATATGCATTGGTATTTATAGATGGCTCATCTTCATCCCATGTAGCTTCAAGGAATGTTAGAATTTTCTTATCCTTGATGTTTACAGACTGATTCTTACACTTGGAGACTTCTTTGATTTCCTTGGTGATCAATTCTTGCTCATTGTGGCACAACTTAAAAGTGACTTCATCATCTTGACTCAAAGTTTTCCCATCATCCCATACACTTTCTCCTTGTGTTAGTTGCATTGAGCAATTTATGGGTGCACATATTTGAAGTTTTTGGAAGCATGCATTCTGAATTTTTGCAATTTGATTGCATTGAAATTGAGCATCATTAGAGCTTCCTTTTGTGCATCCATTTCAGACATAATTTGCTTCATCTTGATCACCAATAATTGTTCTTCATACTTATTAGTTTCCTTATGAATGAAGTTTTCAAACATTACCTCATGATTCAAATTAGACTCTTATTGAAAACTTCAAGTGTGATCCACACAACTACTCCAAGATTGGTTGTAGTGAGGTAGTTGAGGTGAATATGAATAATAAGGGCAATACACCCCATTGTGGTTCTCTCCACACCAATTACAAACCTAAAAATAAGATGGAAAATAATTAAATGGCAGCTGTTCTATATTACATATAGGATCACATGCATCAGACTTCAAAAATTGATAAGAAAATTCATCATTATCCATGACAAATTATTTATCAATATTACAAAGAAAATAAAAAAAAAAGCTAGTCCAAGATAAGTAAAAATAAAATTAATATCAATATTGGCAATCCTCGGTAATGGTGCCAAAAACTTATTGTGTTCAAAGCCCTCCAAGCACACGGATCGTGAATTGTAGTACAAAAGATATCATTCCCATGAGGATTGAATATTGAATACCAATTTTTCTACTTATGTTCCTAGCTAGCAAATCAAATAATGTAATTGAAGAAATCAAAGTATAAAGCTAAACAACTGAAATTAAGAGAAAATCAAATAATAAAAATATAGAGCTCAGGTTTAGTTTCACTATTCTAATCAGATCATGAACACTTTAATTATTAAACACCTTGATTTTAGTTAAGGATAATTTTCCTAAAATACCTAAAGGCTCTCTCGAGCTCAATTAAGTACGTTAAGATTAAATTTTAACCTACTCTAGTGATTAAGAAGTTAATTAAAACTCATTAAGCTTTGTAATAATTAGTTTACCCCCGAAGAGCTCGCTTATTCTTATGGTCGAGTGGTCCAAGTCCTATGAGTTTTAAGCTAGTAAATTTCCCTAACTCTCGTTGGTTAATTTACCCATAAACATGCAATCAAACAGGCCTAGAATGATAGCAAGAAATTAAGTACAACGCATAGAATTAACTGAATATCAAGTTAATAAAAGATTTGTATTCAATCACATCAAGGAATAACTATTCCTAACCTAAACCCTAAAAAATGTTTAGTCACGCATAATTCTAATGGCATAAATAAAACTACAAACAATAAAATAATTAATAAGAGAATGAAGAAGAAAAATAGATTAAACTCGTTTAAGTGCGCTTTAATCTTCAAACCCTTGTTTTCCTTTTTGAGCTCTTATTTGTAATTTTTGGTGTCTAATCCTCTTCTCTAATACTCCTCGTATTCCCCTTATATAGGCATTACATGATAGAGCCCTAATTCCTTATGAATTTCTCAATCCAAATCCATAAAGGAAACTTTTCATATTCGGCATGGCCTGTGACACAACCGTGCTTTAATTCATCACTTTTTCCAATTCTTCACAAAAAGGCACACAACGTCGCCTTGGCTGTGCTTCAAGTCGTGTCGATATTTCTTTAATTTTTCAAGTGGGATAGAATGTGACATGGCCTCAACATGGCCATGCTGCAGGGTGTGCTTCCAATTCCTTTAAATCCCGAGTGTGACATGGGCTACGACACATGCTCGATTTTTGCCTTCAATTTTTTGAGAAATCCTTCATTAAATTACCTAAAGAAGAAGAAGAATAATTAAAACAAAAAATACTCCTAATTAAAATAAAATTATTCCAGAAACATTAAAAATCCTAATTAAAACTCTAAAATAAAAATCATCCCTAATTAAACTAGAATTCCTAAAATATAAGTATTATTGTCACGACTCGAACCTAAAGGTCCGTGACAGGCACTAGGGAATGAGAATACATAAAGTACCCGAAACCCATAGTAAGCCTTAAAAGTTTTTCACGAAATAAAGACATTAAATACTAAACAATACTATAAATAAAATACTTAAATGAAATAAATAACACAATTGTTATTAAAATTCAAATCCCTTTATCATTAATATAATAATCATCAAGATACAAACTTCCAACATAAACAATATATAAAATACATCACAGTTATAAAATGTCTACTGCGGTATTCTAGAATTTAATACATAATGATAGTACATCATATAGACCTACATAGAATAGCCGGTGAAGAAGAGATCCGTCGTATAGTAGGCGGACTAACCGGCGACTCCCGAGATTCTGAAAAAAAGTTAAGGGGAGTCAGACCTCACTGAGCAAGTTAATAAAAGAAATGTATGCAGTTTGAAAACCTCTTAAAAATATATATAATTTATGAAAATATAATGCTTTACATTTTATATTAAATCCTTTTAAAACATAAGAATTTATAACAAAACTGTTTATTTAGAAAACTAGGTAGAACCCTAGCCCATTAATTCTAATAGTCTTTCGACTCTCTTAATCCAAAGACTGCCGTCCCGAGAGCAAATCACCAACCGAGTTATAGTCGTAGTCAACAACACTTAATCCAAATTTTTACTGGTAGTCCCGAGAGCAAAGCATCCATCGAGTTACTAGCCCCAGTAAATAGTTTAAATCACGCCCGAGAGCAAAGCATCACTGAGCCTATTCATTTCAAACACTCACTCTCAATCCTACCGGTAAGCACACGGTCATGATGAAAACCATCAGGTAGCCCGTTCTACCGTAGTTTATTTAAAATAATTAAATATAACTAAAACAAGGAAGATTACAATAAATAAAAATAAAATAAATTAAAATAACAATTAAATAATTTAATAATAATTTAATGTACACATGCTCAACATATTTATACTTTAATCTGAAAATCCTACACATAGTTCAATTATGAACTTACAGTTAGAATGCACTCCTCTGTGAAGTCGTCTTCGACCTCTTCCTAAAGACTCAACTGGAAGCGCAGCTAAAGGAAAGAAAATAAAA
>CATIWK010349923.1:0-26588 GCA_949634005.1 Mallotus japonicus
GTAGCCAACCAGCATGACTGTTTCCTTTCTTTCCCACTTGAGCTATTGCCAGGGCAGCCGAAATGCTTGAGGTAAGCAGCACTGTTGTCACCTTGTATTAATTTAAACAAGCAAGATCTCATCATACACTAATCAAACTTAGACAACCCATTTAAGGGAATAAAAAAAAACGAAACCATAATTAAGAGAATAGAAAAAAAATTACCATGTCAAGAATGAAAATTAAGCCATAGAGG
This sequence comes from Mallotus japonicus, assembly GCA_949634005.1. Lineage (NCBI taxonomy): Eukaryota > Viridiplantae > Streptophyta > Magnoliopsida > Malpighiales > Euphorbiaceae > Mallotus > Mallotus japonicus. The sequence continues at coordinate 237 of CATIWK010349923.1, forward strand.
AGGCCTTTAGAACAAAGGAGTAGAGCTATAATGGTATAAACACTGGCAATTCCTTCAGCGATCACGAAATACCTATAACATTTGAACATTTAGCAACCATTACTTGAGTTGTTTTCATGACGAAGTTAAGAGTTTGCCCACGTTGGTTTGGTCTAATGGCCAAGTTCTTATAAACATATTGAAAAAATCCAATATGGAGTTCCCTTTCTCCTTCCCTCCGGTTGTAATTGGCCAAAGAAAAACCAAACTAACAGTGTAAATACAAATAATAAGAAGGACAAAACTAGAGCTGAAAAATGACAAGATGCGAGTAACACTTACTTGAATGCAGGTATATTGTTGTATTTTGCAGTGAATGTTAAGTTCAGTACTTGAGCAGAGTCACGGCTCCTGACCATGACAACGATGGCAACTATAGTGGCAGCTAAGGCCAGAAACCTCAGGATTATCGAGAAAATCTTCTTCATCCCAGCAACCATAATGGATAATCTTGCAAAAATCTTGATGAATGTAAACAGCTAGCTTGGAGGAAGATATAAATATGAACATCTGGACTCGTAAAAAAACTGGTAGATATGGGTGAGTGACTGAGGAGAAGTATTTTTGAAGTTTAGATTGACTATTGCATTTGCTAGACAAAACATTGTTTGGTGACCGGTTAAGTGTACGAAAACAAAGCCAAAATGGAAACACATATTAATAAAGAAATGATTGTGCACCATTAGAGGTGTTTGCTTTGTTTAATCATTTCTTTCAACAATTAAACTATTTCACTGTGTGGTTAGTTCTTAATTTGGAAATCTTGGTTACATTAATCAACAATCTGGTGAACTAACTCCCCTAAGCAGTACGGATGTCACCATTTTCGTCCAAGTAGACTTAGGTATGCATTATAGTTCTATAAATTTAATAAATTGAAATTAAAATTTTATTTAATTAAACATACAAAAATTAAATTTTATTTGTACTACCCACTTTAAACATTTTTATGTGTCAATTGTGAAATGCAAGAGTGGGAGATTACATGCACTCTACAATCTTCCAACATAATCAATATTAATTTGTTGATTTTAATGATAAAGAGTTTAATTTTTTCAAGATAAAGTTTAATATTTGAATTTTGTATATAAAAAAGTGATATCGAAATTTTTTTTTATGAAATTTCTTTAATTCAATTTGAATTAATGGAAACTTTATAAAGCTAAATAAAAAAATTATTGGCAAATTTATGAAATTTATTTAATTCAATTCGAATTAATGGAACTTTATAAAGTTAAATAAAAAATATTCAAAAAATTTACTGTTTTCATTAATCTGCTAATTGAAGATTTGAAAAAATAAAAAGTCTAAATTGCCACCACCTTGGGCCCAAACTATTTGGACGCGGGCTGAACCCATCAGAAGAGGCTCCAAATGCAGAGAAATAGAAAAAAGATGAATATTTTATTTCCACGTCATCAATCCACCGCCTAATCGACTCGAGTTAAGATAAAAGCACCGTGCGCTTGTTCTTATATAGTCGTTTCGCGAGGGGGACTCTCGTTGCCTCCGTAGTCAAACTGCGGTGTTTCCTTCAAAACCATCATCATCATCATCTAGGGTTTTAACTGAATAAACGCTAACACTGAAAAATTAATCATAAAACTGATAGATAAATTCAACAGCAAAATACAAAATTTTTCATTAAAGAAGGTTCTCGTAACGAGCATTAATCCGAATCCGAATTAACAGCTTAGGGTTTGGTAACAATGGAGGATGATAATGAGTACGATCATAATTTAATCGATGAAGACGAAGAAGAAGATGAGATCACTCAGGAGGACGCCTGGGCTGTCATTTCTGCTTATTTCGAAGAGAAAGGTCTGGTCCGGCAACAGCTTGATTCCTTCGATGAGTTTATTCAAAATACGATGCAGGAAATCGTCGATGAGTCTGCTGATATCGAGATTCGACCTGAGAGCCAGCATAATCCTGGCCACCAGTCTGATTTCGCTGAGGTACTCTAGAATTTCTTTTGTATGGTTTCGTTTGGGGTTTTATGGAAAAACTTTAGCTTCGTTTGCTGAGGTAGCGTTTTTGAATTTCGCAATTGACTCAACTAGCTAGTCAATTACCGAAGTTGAAGCTTGTAGAAAATTGATTCTGAGGTTCTTGATAGCTTTATGTGGAGCATTGTGGCAATATTTGTTTACTTGAATAGAGCCTTAGCTGCTGGTATAGCCTTGATTGCGTGCTTGTTTGGTTGATATCAAATTTTTGCAAATTAATAATTTCTTAGCAAAAGTAATTAGTTGTGTCTTATATTATCTTAGAACATGAAGAGTTAACCTCAAATCAGACTATTGTTTAATGTTATGTGACTTTGCCCGTATATTTCCAATCAGTCCATCTGTTATCTTGCATTTATTTCGAGGGGGTTAGCGCTTGAAATATTTTTCAGAATTTGTGACTTGAATGTAATCATCTTAACTTTCTCAAAAATTCATATAGATAGAATTCTCAATATTGCAGAATATTTACCAATTTTTTGGCTGTCTCTTTCCAGAAGATGTATATGCATATTTTAATTGCTTCTGCCAATGAAACAGTGCTCCTAGTCTCACATGTTTGAAGGAATTTTTTTCTTTTTATTCTGCCTTTTATCGTGTTGTAATAACTTTTGGAGGTTATTATACTAGATGCTAAACAAGTTGTGATTATCAATTTTTTGCTTTATAGTTTGGTATGTAACATTATGTCTTTACTTGCAGACTATATATAAGATAAGCTTTGGCCAGATATACTTGAGTAAGCCTATGATGACGGAGTCTGATGGTGAAACTGCAACCTTATTTCCTAAAGCTGCAAGGTTGAGGAACCTGACATACTCGGCTCCCTTGTATGTGGATGTTACAAAGAGGGTTATAAAGAAAGGACATGATGGTGAAGAAGTCACTGAAACACAGGATTTCACCAAAGTTTTCATTGGGAAGGTGTGAATATTGAATTCTTCATTGATAAGATGAATCTAATTATGGAAATTGACACTTTCACTGCTTTATCATTTGCTATTAGGTTCCCATAATGCTTCGGTCTAGTTATTGCACATTGTACCAGAATTCAGAGAAAGATCTCACAGAGCTTGGGGAGTGTCCATATGATCAGGGTGGGTACTTTATTATCAATGGAAGTGAGAAGGTTCTAATTGCCCAGGAGAAAATGAGCACTAATCATGTATACGTGTTCAAGAAAAGGCAGCCAAATAAATATGCTTATGTGGCAGAAGTTCGGTCTATGGCAGAGTCCCAGAACCGACCACCTAGTACCATGTTTGTGCGGATGCTATCTCGAGCTAGTGCCAAGGGGGTAAAGGGGACACTTGTGTTTGTTAAATTGGTTCTTTTCTTCAGTTCTTGCCAGTTGTATTAGTAGTTTTTAGTATTTATATGCCTTCTTTTGTCGAATTCCATTATTCCAGGGCTCTTCAGGGCAGTACATTCGTGCTACACTTCCCTATATTCGAACTGAAATTCCAATTATTATTGTGTTTCGGGCACTGGGTTTTGTTGCTGACAAAGATATATTGGAGCACATATGCTATGATTTTGCTGATACACAAATGATGGAGTTGCTTCGGCCTTCTCTGGAAGAAGCATTTGTGATTCAAAATCAGCAGGTCCTTTGCTAGTTTGTTTAATTTTTTGCTCTGTTCTTGCTGTTATACTTGTTTTGGTGATGCTAATTAATGTGAAAGAAGTCCTTTCTATGGGTGTGAAATTGAGTGATCTTCTGTGATTACATCATTCATTTATTTTTTACTGAAAAAATATGTTCAATTATAAGCTCAATTTTTTTTTTTTAATCTGTGAACCAACTTAACAGCTACCAGCTCACCTTCCTAGCTTCCCTCTTTACGTTCCATTAACTATTTAATTCTTTTGTTTTCATGTCAATAGCAAGATAGGCCCAACCTCTATACTTAATCCAAGGAAAGTACTTATATTATGTACTAGCAAATGGTGTTTTGTGTTTGCCAAGAACACAGTGCTCACTCATTTTAAGTTTTAGTGCTGGCTGTTGAGCTTTACTGATTAGTTTATATGCTACTGTTTTCTGCAGGTTGCACTAGACTATATTGGAAAGCGTGGAGCTACTGTTGGTGTAACTAAGGAAAAAAGGATTAAGTATGTTCTGTTTACAACTTTATTCAGGTAGCAATACAGCTGTGCTACTTTTTAAGAATGCTTACCAAGAGACTTTTGTTCGTCATCACAGGTATGCTAAAGAGATCCTTCAAAAGGAAATGCTTCCTCATGTTGGTGTTGGAGAATACTGTGAGACCAAAAAGGCCTACTATTTTGGGTATGTTTTTTCAGCAAAGACACGCATTTGCACTTGTGGCTTATGACTGACCACAAATATCTTGTGCCAGATATATCATTCATCGGCTTCTCCTTTGTGCACTTGGCCGGAGAGCAGAAGATGACAGAGATCATTATGGCAACAAGAGGCTTGACCTTGCTGGTCCTTTACTTGGTGGACTCTTTAGAATGGTTTGTATCTTATGTGAGGATTGTTGGAGGATTTTTTTGGTTTTCACTGTTCTTCATTGTTGTTCTTGATTTGTACTTTCTGGACTTTGATATACTTTTTTGATGCAGTTATTCAGAAAGTTGACCAGGGATGTCAGATCTTATGTACAAAAGGTTTTGCCTCATAAATCCAGCTTCATGATGAGTTCATGCTAGTCAAATTATTCTGTGGGATTGTTTATGTTATTTCTAATGGATGGTGCAGTGCGTAGACAATGGGAAGGATGTTAATCTGCAATTTGCTATTAAAGCAAAAACCATAACTAGTGGTCTTAAATACTCACTTGCCACTGGGAATTGGGGGCAAGCAAATGCAGCTGGTACAAGAGCTGGAGTATCACAGGTTTGAGCCATTATTATTTATTTATGTTCGTGCATTTGTCAAATATTATATCAATTTTTTGAAATGTATCTGATGCCACTTGTGCAGAATAATTTTATGATTTCCTTTTTGAAAAAATAAAAAATACAGGTGTTAAATCGTTTGACATATGCTTCTACCTTGTCACACCTGCGAAGATTAAATTCTCCAATTGGACGTGAAGGTATCATTTAATTATCTCTGTCATGATTAATGCAGGATTGTGCTTAGATAGATTGGTGCAGTTTTGAGATATCTTAATCACCTTTTGTTTTCCAGCTATGTGTTATTGTTTTTGAATTTGTTGTTTTCTCTAGGATATCTGATTGTGGCATTTTGAAACTAGGTAAATTGGCTAAACCTAGGCAGTTGCATAATTCACAATGGGGAATGATGTGCCCAGCTGAAACACCTGAAGGACAAGTGAGTGAAGCAGCTTGTGCACCAAGTAATTGATTACTTTTTAAAGTTTTTTATGTGAGAATTTCTAACGTGTATATTTTGCTATGACATTAGGCTTGTGGGCTGGTGAAGAATCTTGCATTGATGGTTTACATAACTGTTGGATCTGCTGCATATCCTATCTTGGAGTTTTTGGAAGAATGGGGTACTGAAAATTTTGAGGTACTTATCTCCTTTTTTTTTTTTTCGGTGAACAACTGCTAAGTTTCTGTATTCCCATTTCTTGCTTTGACATTTCCCCCCTTATTACAGGAAATATCTCCTGCAGTTATTCCTCAAGCAACAAAAATTTTTGTTAATGGTTGCTGGGTGGGAATCCATCGTGATCCTGATATGTTGGTCAAGACATTGAGAAGGCTGAGGAGACGGGTCAGTACTCATTATAGTTGTTCATTTATATTGTAGGCATTAGCGTGAAAGAATCTTAGTTGACTTATGATTACCAAAATATGAATTTGTGTGAACTGGTCACAAACCATACTATGGACTGCGAAATGTCTTGGCATGTGTGGGTTTGACTATCAGTTCTTGTTTTTAAGGGGATTTGTCAGTGGAACAATCTAGAATGAGGCCATAGAAGGCCTGTGCAACCTTTTGGGTAAATGGGTATACAGTGGCTCATAATCAAAATATGGAAATATGAAGTGAAATGTCAGTGCGGCCTTTAAACTGGAGATGAAATTTAAAAAATTTTGAGTTAAATTTATATAGTCCCCTTCTTTGCCATTGATTCTTCCCATAATAGTATGAGCAGCTTGACTTTTTTACTCTTTACAAAATTGTTATAGAAGTTCAGTTAAACCTGAGTCACTGCCAACAAAACACAGAGGACTAGTTTTATGCTGTGCATTGGCATGCTGTTTTGATTTATATCCTAGTTGAGTTCTTTTATTCGTCAGTTTTTTTTTTTTTTTTTTTGGGGGATATTTATGTAGGCTAAAGAATGTGGCTTAGAGTGCTGACAATCTTTTTTATATGCAGGTTGATGTCAATACTGAAGTTGGGGTCGTCAGAGATATACGTTTGAAAGAGCTGCGAATATATACCGACTATGGCCGTTGCAGTCGTCCTTTGTTCATTGTTGAGAAACAAAGGCTTCTTATTAGGAAAAAGGACATTCATGCCTTGCAGCAGAGGGTGAGAAAATCAAATTTCTATTTCTAGTAATCTTTATCCAAATGTCTCTCCCACCCGTTCTCCTTCGGTGGCTACGTCATCATACTTCCTTTCTTCTTTCTTTTAACAGGAATCCTCAGAAGAGGGTGGCTGGCATGATCTTGTGGCAAAAGGATTTATTGAATATATTGACACTGAGGAAGAAGAAACCACAATGATATCAATGACCATTCATGTGAGTAATTTCTGGGAGAACATTGTAATGTATCTCTGGCTGTGATGTTAGAAGGTTGTAAACAGTAGATTCATTATAACTGCAAAATGCTTGTTTCAGGATCTTGTTCAAGCTAGGATCAATCCAGAAGAAGCTTACTCTGATACTTATACACATTGTGAAATCCACCCATCATTGATTTTAGGTGTTTGTGCTTCAATTATTCCTTTCCCTGATCATAACCAGGTAAATTTCTCATGTTTCAAGTGACTTGTTTACAATATTTGCAATTTGCATCATCATTTCAGTTATTCTTACTTCCTGTTGGTGAAATTAGTCCCCACGTAACACATATCAATCTGCTATGGGAAAGCAAGCCATGGGAATATATGTCACAAACTATCAATTCCGAATGGTATATTTTTGGTACTTGACTCTGTGTTTTCATGTGTGTTCAAGTTTGTACTGCCTGGTCTGTACTTATATGGTTCTTCTCTGTTGTACACAGGACACGTTGGCTTATGTTCTTTATTACCCTCAGAAACCACTTGTTACTACAAGAGCTATGGAGCATCTTCACTTTAGGCAGCTTCCAGCTGGCATTGTAAAGACATGATCTTCTTATATTTGTTTTTCCCTCTTGCTCATTACTATGTTAATGATATTGTCTGTCTTCTCCACTTTAGAATGCTATTGTTGCCATTGCCTGCTATTCTGGTTACAACCAAGAAGATTCTGTCATTATGAACCAGTCATCAATTGACCGTGGATTCTTCAGATCACTTTTTTTCCGTTCATATAGGTAAGCAAATTTTTGTTTTGGGACATGTAATTATGATTCTTATGAAGTAGTTGTGCTGCTGATATTCTCAATCACAGGGACGAGGAGAAAAAGATGGGGACCCTTGTTAAAGAAGATTTTGGGCGTCCTGACAGAGCTAATACAATGGTGATAGTTATTGTTTCCATTTCATCTATTATTTGAAATAATTTTGAGCTTTGGACTCATAATTTGTTTTACAGGGCATGCGGCATGGCTCCTACGATAAACTGGATGATGATGGTCTTGCACCTCCAGTATGTTATTTAATTTACATAACTGACATTTTATTTTGCTAATTATAGAATGTACTTTTTTTTTATCCATTTTCTGAAATCACTCTTATTGTATTGTTGTTAGGGCACAAGAGTTTCAGGTGAGGATGTGATCATTGGAAAAACCACTCCTATTGCTCAGGACGAAGCTCAGGGACAGTCTGCACGTTACACAAGGCGAGATCACAGCATAAGCTTACGTCATAGTGAAACAGGAATAGTTGATCAAGTAAGCCTTATTTTGCATTGAATTTGTCATGTCTAAATTGGCATCTGCTGTTCATTTCACAAGAGCTCATGTGTAATAGCATCTCACTTTATTATCACAATTCACTTTTAAGTGCACAAATTGTATTGTACTAGTTGTATATCCACACATTGCACAATCTCTTTTGCTAAATAATTAGACCTTAGAATTTATATCTATAAATAGATGAAGTGTTAACTAATTGATGTTCAAAAGAAAATAGAAGTATGAACTAATTGTACTTTGGTAGTTGTTTACTTCCATGCTTCCTGTAAGGCTTGAAATCTCATATTTGCTGCAACTGACCTGTTCTGTTCACATGAATTTTTGTAGGTTCTTCTGACAACAAATGCTGATGGGTTGAGGTTTGTTAAAGTAAGAGTGAGGTCTGTCCGGATACCTCAGATTGGAGACAAATTTAGCAGTAGGCATGGTCAAAAGGGAACAGTGGGTATGACTTACACTCAAGAAGACATGCCTTGGACTGTGGAAGGGATCACCCCTGATATCATTGTGAATCCGCATGCTATTCCTTCTCGAATGACTATTGGTCAGCTTATTGAATGCATTATGGGGAAGGTTGCAGCTCACATGGGAAAGGAAGGGGATGCTACTCCATTCACAGATGTCACTGTAAGTTGTGTTAGAAGAAATACTGAATTGCTAATTTGAATAGTCATCTATGTCCATATGGATATTACTAGATTTTTATATATTTTGGCTGCTAGTGAAAATAAAAACTGAGAGTAGTGATAAGAAATATGAACTTCTTGATTTTTAATTGTTCTGTTTGATGATGGAAACAATGCTAATTTCTGGAATCCAACAAAGGAGATCATTTTCTTCCAAGTACTAACTACATATCCAGTGGATGATCTGATGTTGTACTTTCTGTATTTTACAAAGCTGAAAATGTGTTTAGCTGAATCTGTCATTCATTTGGATGGATTTCCACCTCATTTGCTGTTCTTATTCGATATTTTAGGTGGATAATATCAGTAAGGCTCTTCACAAATGTGGGTATCAAATGCGTGGTTTTGAGACAATGTATAATGGTCACACTGGTCGACGGCTCACAGCTATGATTTTCCTTGGACCAACTTATTACCAAAGGCTGAAGCACATGGTTGATGACAAGATCCACTCCCGTGGAAGGGGCCCTGTGCAGATCCTGACAAGGCAACCTGCCGAAGGGAGGTCACGCGATGGTGGTCTCCGCTTTGGAGAAATGGAACGAGATTGCATGATAGCACATGGTGCTGCACACTTCCTCAAAGAGAGGCTTTTTGACCAGAGTGATGCTTATAGGGTCCATGTCTGTGAGCGCTGTGGATTGATAGCTATTGCAAACCTGAAAAAGAATTCTTTTGAATGCAGAGGATGCAAGAATAAGACCGACATTGTTCAGGTGATTTTCTTTATTTATTTTGCATGATTGTTTCTAAAGCCTCTGTTGATTTTATGGATCCACGTTTGTGATTTGTCTGCCCAACTGACAGCAAATTATTGTTTTGTGCCTTTGCCATTGATGTGCAGGTGCACATTCCCTATGCCTGTAAGCTGCTCTTCCAAGAACTTATGGCCATGGCCATAGCTCCAAGAATGCTTACAAAAGATGTGAAACCAACCAAAGACCAGAAGAAAAAGGGAGCCTGAATATAACTAGAGATGACCATGGAATTTTCAAGCTTTTCTGTTTGAGTTGCTTCAAGTTGTATATATAGCTATCGAGGACAATCTCTGGATACAAGGATTTAAGGGGCATTGAATTCAGCAACCTCTTGGCTGTTAGGCATCCTGCAAATTTTCTTTGAGGCTTCTGGTCTATGTCGAAACAGAATCATTTTATATCTATAGATCACTACATTCGGAAAGGACCCACCACAGTTCCTCATCAATCTATGCTTGGAGAAGGCTTGTTAGATGTTTAATAAGAACAAAATTAAGAATATCATTTTCTAATAGTGTATCATGGACAATATAACTTTATTTACTTCATCTGCAATTTTGCTTGTAGTAGATGTTTAGAGTTCAATTACTCCTACGGAATCTGGGCTTCAGGATTGCCCACTTATGGCCTTAATCAATTTGTAATTCTGTGTTGCATAAACTAAGTTTGGTTATTGTTAAATATATATTTTGCATTTTTTGCTATGTCATTATTATTATGATTAACAAATCGAAACTGTCAAATTGGTATCATGTTGGAATGTGCATTTGTAAGATTTTGACATTCATGACATCGTGCAGCAGTTTTTTTTTAATTAATAAATTGTTACAATAAAAGAATAATTCTTCATGGTGATTTTATTTTTTATTTACTTTGTTTTATTTTTATTTTATTACCATTAGATAATAGTATTAGTGCATTCTATAATTACTTTGTTTTTTATAAAGTAAAATATACTTTATGAATAACCATAAACAAAAGTACCTAAAAAACTTAAGTAACTATAGAATTTTCATAGTGTTGAATTAAGTTATTAAAATTAATTTTAAGTTATTAATAAATTAAAATTAATTTTGTAAAAAAAATATAGTAGCCATGCCATGCCCTACTTCAAGTGGTAATACTCTCGGGGGGCCTTGGAGGGTGAGAATTTAAATTAAAACGACGCCGTTTTGTTGATGATCTTCCGCCTCTTGAGACCGATATCAAGACGATGGAGATGGAGGTGAAGAAGAAGCCATGGAGATGGCAGAAGAAAACAAAGAGCAGCAGCAACAACTAGAAGAAGCGCAAGATGACCCATCACCAAGGTCGCAATCCCTCCATCACCCTCCTCCTCCTCATCATCCTGAACCATCTCCACAGCCTCCTTCCTCGTCAGGTAATAAATAAATCACCTCTTCAAAATTTTGTGGATGACATATTTATTATAATAATTTTTTATTCAAATTCTGGTTCTGATCCAAATTTTACCATTGCCTTTGAAAAGTAAAGGGTTTTACGATTCCTTGTTGAAATGGGATAATTTCTGAATTTCTTAATTGATAGATCTTAAAAAGCGACTAACTTTTGTTACATATGAAATTATACCTCCAACCGATTTGGTAAGAAGCTTATTTTGCTAACATAGTTTCATCAAATCTTATTTGTGTGTGCGCTGTGCAGAAATGGCTCAATTGGTTTGTGGTTCTTGCCGAACTTTGCTTTCATATCCGGGAGGAGCTAAACATGTTCAATGCTCTTCTTGTCAAATGGTCAATTTAGTATTGGAAGGTACTTCCTCTCTCTTCTTCTGCCCTTTTTCTAAATGGGCTTTTCTTTATATTATTGTTATTATTATTCTTTTCTTGTTTGAATTGCATATAAAGAGCCTTGCATATGGCAATTATGGCTTCAACATAGACATTGTGCTCATAAGTCACACATTCATCGGTGTAGTTTACTTACCATACCATAATTTAACTCTGATCTACTCATTTTCAGCACATGAGGTTGGGCATGTCAAATGCGGTAAATGTGAAATATTGCTGATGTACCCATATTCAGCTTCATCGGTTCGATGTTCTTCATGCCGTTCTGTGACTGAAATTGGAGTATGTAGACAATTTCACTTGAAATATAAGTCTGCATTTATTGACATGTCATTTCAAGTGTTCATTTTTAATAAGCCAAGGTTAATCATTTAATTCATACACTGTTAATGGGTTGTAGGAGCACAATAAGAGGCCACCATGGTCTGTAATCCAGGGACACCCTCCAAAGCCTATTCAGTAAGTGGACTTCATGGACGTGGGATTCCAGTCCTTAACAATACAGGTGGAAGGCTGCAATACCATGAGACTTGAAATTACTTCATGGGATTCCTGACCAGCTTGTCATCTGCGATAACTTATTTGGATGTTCATGGAGTAGTGTAGTAGTTGATAAGATAGGATGCTGCCCATGTTGTGAAGCTTCTTGGAAGCTCTAAAGGAAAGGGACCTTGTAAAAACCATCTTTTGGGGAGAATATAGAGCCTTGGTGATGAAATGCGCTATCCTGCTTAAAATTTTAGCTACCAACAAATTCAGACCATTTGCTTGCATTTATCACAGCTATGCTTTTCTCTTTATTTTTATTTTCACCAAATGGGAGCTTTTTCTGCCTTTTTTTTTTCCCTATATTTTCTAGATATTAACAAATCAATGGCAAAAGTTGGAAGGAACTATTTTTGGGTTACAGCCATTGCCGTTCGAGTTGCCTATGCTCCATAATTAGGTTTCATTGACAACTTTTGGGCTTAAGCTAAGCTCTGATTAGGTAGGCTACAATCACATCTAAAAGCGAGGATTTTCTAAAGAGTTGCTGTTGTAAACTGTTTAAGGTTGGATTTGACTTCTAGAACTTTCGTGAATTGATTATTAACTACGAAGTGAGGTTGACAAATATATTTTCTTTTCTCGGAAAATTGAACTTCAACATCTCCGCCAATGAAAAATCAAACTTTAAAACCACATAATAAGTTTCCATTTAATTCCTAATTACTACTTGAGAATGATTCTATCACAAAGGGTCCAGCATACAGCTTTCCACATAATGATCTCTCCTAGTAAAGGACATTAGACTCAAGAACTCAACTGCCATTGAATTTGAAAGACGATTCGAAATTTCAACCAAATAAATCTAAAGTTCACATCAAAGTTTTTGGAAAGGGAACAGAGCAACTTGTGTTGCAATTCAAAAGAAAACTAAAACCATTGACAATTTTGATACAGTTTGGGATTTTAAAATATTAGTGCCGTCAATGTTGAAATTGTCTTCCCAGTCCTTCCTTCACATAATTAAATTTTAAACAAAAACCTAAAAAAAAAAGGTACATCAGAGCCCTAAAAATTCAAGATTCCATGTCTCATAACGAGCCTAACCCTATCTCCTAAGATAATATCACATACGAAAACAGTACTCGCTTCACATAACATGGAAAAAAATAGTTATAATCACATCAAAAAAATCAATTGGCAGTGATAGAAAGAGCAAGCTCCTTAAATATCGCTAAAAAATTTAATGACTTTAGTTTAGTTGTAGATCTAACATTTAAGGTGAGGAAGAAAATACAAAATAGTTAGTCATTAGTCAATTATCTAATGCCCCACTCCTTTAAATATGAAGAAGCAATATCGTAATTCATAAGATATTAAGGTTTGTTTGATTCAAATGGATTCCATAAAATTTTGTAGAATTTATTTGCAAATTTAAATGTGTTTAGTTTAAATGAAAACTTTGTAAAATTCTTTTTGAATTCCAACTTTTTAATTTTGTGGAATTGTTTGAAACTAAATAAGTTCTTATTAATGATGGGATTGAAGCAAAGGGTTAAAATTATTAACGGCGGAATAGCATTAGCAGGCAGCAGCATTTAAGGAACATTGAATTAGCCAGATAAGTGCACGCACTTAAAGGTAGAGGAATGCTTGATGACAACTAGATCAGGCCCAGCTAGCAAGCTGGTATTCAGAATTTTTCCTGTATAATGGCATTCTTAACATAAAGAATCATAAATGCTTGGACACAAACTCAAAATCATGAATAGCAGGCAGAAACCAAATCAACATTGAACTGGCCAATTTGAAAGTGCACATGCTAAGAAGTAATTAAGTAACGTCTGATGGTGACTACATCAGGCCCACTAGCAAGCTAGTAATTGGAATTTAAACTCGCAGTATAATGTGAATCTTACTTGATATACAGAAAGAGGAGACTAGAGTAAATGGTTCCAGGGACAGGATTACTTCCGCAGTTAAAGGCTTGCAGTGATTTTTTCTGTCTATTATCGCAATCTTTTCAATCATCTGGTGGAAAGTCCTCATCTGACGCATTTTCCAGAAATGAACCAAGCGTTTTCCTCAGAATGCTGAAAGTTTTATCGTCCTGTTTTCCAAAGTGGGAAACGCAATTGATGTCTGTTGAGAAAGCCAGAGCAGATCCAATATATGGACAAGTAGATAATGTCTTTAATCAGTTTTACCTGCTTTTTCTTTTTCAAGGACTCTTCCAATCTAGCAATCTTATCAGCACAGGCTTTCTCTTGTTCAGCAATCATATTTTTCTCCTTCTTCCCTGATAATGTTTACCAATAACAGATTAAGTGCAATAATGTTGAAGCATAATGTTACACAACTCGGCGCTTACTCAGTTGTTCATATCGCAAGAACAGCCTTTCCTTGTCTTCTTCAAATTTGGAAATGGTATCTGCCAAACAGCATTAAGACCATTTAATCATTAATCATTTAATCATTCCAGGACATTTTTCAAAAAAAAAAAAAAATTCAAACTAGAATTCCTAAATGAATTTAGTAGTGCCATCAGCATGCTTAATTTACTGCAAAATTTGAAAATAATCAGGAAATTAGCAAACACAATTTGAAGCAAACGGTATTTATATATACCTTTTAAAGCCTGCAAATGAGCTGCTTTCTCCTTGCAAAATTTGTCATAAATCTCCTGAAACTTTGCAGTCTCGTTCTTCAAGCAGTTCTCACACTAAAGATGCACAATCACACATATAATCAAAACCAATATTTAAGTCATTATTATACTAATGCATGACCATAATTATCCCTAGACTACCTCTTTTGAGCTCTTTGAAAGTGCCTTTGCAAGACTTTGCCTGAAATAAACAAAAAACAAATGAAGAACAGTAACTAAATTGAAAAAATTTTAAACCTTAATTAATATGTAAAAGATGAATCTACTGTTACTAGTTTTTTAAAATTATTTTCACCTGTCCTTCTCGACTTTCGATTTCAACTCATCCATCGTTTTCCTGATCTCAGATGCCACACTGTCGCCAAAAAAACTAAAATTATTCACTAAAATCTGCGTTGATAAGTGAAAAACAAAACCGTTCGTCGATTAGAATTCAATCAGATCTAGCTAAAATAAAACGACATTTAAATTCTTCAACAAATTATCAAACAAATTAACTTCAAGGCATTTTAAAATCTCAATCATCAAACAGTACTAAAGCAACAACTAAAAATTCAAAACCTAATGCTCTACAGAAATGCACATAAGAATCATGAAATAATAGAGGTCAATTCATCTATTAGAAGCGAAGCAAGTTGAGTTTGTTGAATTCTCACCTAGAAATCGTCTCCTCGTTCTTCTTTTGGCCGTCCTTCTGCGTTTTCTCTCTAATCTGATGCAGCGCCGACATTATCCCCTTAATGTCGCTGCAATTTCATCATTTTGTTTCTCAGAAACCAGAAAACTCGAAAGAGAACGAGAGAAATTCCGAAGAAGATATACGGACCTGGAGAGATCGACATCGAGCTCGTCGTTGTCGACGACTCGGAATTTTGAGTCCGATTTGTTGAGTACTGACTCGGTGGCGGTTCGTTTCTTAGAGCTTGCTTTTGCAGATGACATTGTTTTGTTTAGCTTATTCTCTTCTGAATTGAAATTAGATCATGAACGAGAGAGATGGATTTTTTTGTTTTGGCGCTCGCGCTTAAATAGCCGTCTCTTGTTTTCTCAATTCAAAATTTAAAATTTAAAAATTGTCTGCAGTGAGTTGCATACTATTCCGTTCTCTTCTTCTCCTACTGATCAAACGCCGCGTCTATCATTTGTTTGCTTATCATGCTGTTTATTTATTATTATTATTTTTTTTTTATCATGCTGTTTATTGGACATTGCAGCCACAGGATTTTAGATGTGGAACATATAGTTTTGTATTGGCTAAATGTACAATTTCACCCTTGAATTTTACTCAATTACTTTACATCACCTTTTAACTTTCATTTTATCTAATTTTATCTCTTAACTTCTATTTTTCATCTATTTAGCCTATATAACTTCTATTTTTTATCAATTTTACCTATTAACTATTATTTTTCGGCCGAATGCACCTTTTCACCCCTGAACTTTCTCACTTTGACCTATTACACCTCTCAACTATCATTTTTTCCTATGATATATCTCAATTTCTATTTTCGACCCATGACAACCTTCATTAAGGTAAATAAAACGTGTGGGTAACACGCGCGATGACATGTGCATTAATGAGCTGACATGGAATAGCAATAGATAATTCTAATAAGTTAAAAATTAACCATGAGTCCTAGCACCCACTACCCAGCCCGTTGCCCCTCTCTTTTGCTTTTTTTTTTAATGTAATAAAGCTTTATTAAATCAAATCGGAGAGCAGTACATCATGTAGGAAATCTGGGCAAAGTAGTTTCCCAGATCATGGTCTCCGCCAAAGAGCTTGAAACTCTAGCAATTTTGTGTGCAACCATGTTGGATGATCGCCTTACAAATTGAACTGAAACATCAGACATAGAATTCAAAAGGAGCTTACAGTCTTCCACTATTAGACCTATCTGTGATCGAAACATAGCATCTGTCCTCATTACTTGAACTGCTAATAAGGAGTGTGTCTCAATTAAACATTTGGAGCCTCCTCTCTCCTTTAGCTAGGTTAATGCTTCTCGAATACTAAGGACTTTAGCTTCGAAGGGATCAAAGCCTCCTTGTAGCAAAGTTGATCTAGCTACAATAACTCTCTCTTGCCTTCTAGTTCATCTCTTTTGGTGCCCTTTTTTCTTCTTCTTCTTCTTCGCTATTGCATGGAAAAAACCTGCGACAGTGGCTGAAAAGAGACCCCAATTGAACTGCTGCGATATGTAACGCACAATTAACTTATTTTTACCCTAAAATCATTAATCCCCAAATCAAGTTGAAACCCTAAATCCTCTAGCCCCAATTTTTTCAAAAAAGGACACAATTCATCTGAACATCGTCCATTTTCAACACTTTTCCTCACATAAAGAGCGATTCAAGAACCAATAGACAAAAAATACAAATTGTCCTGGAAAAGAAAAGAGGCAACATCATTAGCAATCTCATTAAAATCATCCAAGTTGAACACTTTAACAACTAGAGAAAAGAGCTACTGCAATAGCAATAGCAGGTGCTCCACAGACCACCATTTCTCGAATAGCAAACCTGAAATTTAAAGTCAAAAATTACATATTTCACAAAAAAATAACAACCCATAAAAGATAATTGCAGACAAATAATTATTTTTTTGAAAAAAGGAAATCATCTTTTCAATTTCTTTTTTTTTTTTTTGTTCTGTCTTAAAGGAAGGTTGAAGAATAGATTACCATTTATTGGACGCGTTTCAAGAGGAAATTTTCTCTATTAAACAACAACCAAAGATTTGAAGTCTTTAAATTTCTGCACCAAAGAATCTGCGCCCAAATGCAAGATCACTTCAATGAAAAAAAAAAAAAGAAGCCAGATATGTTTTGTATAGTATAAGAGGAGAAGAATGGGTACCGAATGGATTTTGAAAGTGAAAAAAGAGAAAAGAAGATTTTCTGAATGTTAGTAGGAGAAGAAGGATCTCTGTTGTCCACATAAGAGTGATTTTCACTTGCAACGCGCTTTGCCTCGATTAGAAACACGCAAAATTACACGTTGGCAGCACTGGGGTTAAATGGCACCCAGTTTGCTACATTTAAAGTTGTTATGGGTCCAAAATAGAAATTGAGATATATCATAGGAAAAAATGATAGTTGAGAGGTATAATAGGTCAAAGTGAGAAAGTTCAGGGGTGAAAAGGTGCATTCGACCATTATTTTTCACTTATTCAAGTTCAATGCAAGTTAAATACACGCATTTTATCTGGTGTGCAAGAAGGGTTGAATAGATTATTTACCATTTTATGGTAAAAAATAAAAGAAATTCCTTTTTTATGGTATTTTTGAAACTATTTCCTTTTTTTTTGTGATGAATTTTGAAAGATTTTTCCAATTTGTAACACTTTTGGCTAAGATAACATTTTTGGACAGAGGCAAAATACATACCGCCATGTGCATTGGCGGAATGTCCATTCCGCTAGCTGCAATGACAATATGCCTAGTTTTTTTTTTTTTGGTCCATTTTACCTAAAGTAGTGGCAGAATGGACACATATTATAGCTCCATAAGTTTAGTTTTCTAAAATTGACACTTATTTGACCATGAAGCAATAAAAGAAAAAAGAAAGTCCCTGCATGATTAATATGTTTATTCTAATTCTTATTTTAAAAAAAATTATAAGGAATAAAAAATTATTAATATTATTTTTATTTACTGAAATAAACTTGAAAAAAATAAATGTTATTTTTTATTTTTTTACTTGTAACATTGGGTATCCCTTAATGTATGGGAGGAGACTAGGTACAATAAAATTTGTATTTTATACTTTGATTGGGTGATTCAGATTTCATCATGACAGTTATTTTTATTTTTCAATGTTTGGCTTTACAAAAAAAATAAGTTAAAGGAAAATAAATATTTAGTCAACATAAAATAATTTAAAAATAAGGAAAAATGATTTCTCATTTCAAAGATGAAAAATTATTTTCTAATACTTAAAAATAAGAGAATTTAACGTATAATGCCCATCTTTTTATTTTCTCCTTTTTTTTCCTCTTTTTTTATTTTTATTTTATCATTATTTTTGTTGTCTTTTCTTATTTTTCTCCTTTTCTTTTTTTATTTTCTTTTTATTTTTTACCTTCTATCCTTATTTTTTTCCTTTTCTCTTTTTTATTTTTATTTTCTCATTTTTTTTGTCTTCTCTCCTTTTTTTCTTTTTTCACTCTTTTTTTTATTTTTTCATTTTTTTCCTTCTCATCCCTTTCTTTTTTCCTTCCATTTTTTTTTTGTATAAATTAATCATCATAGAGATTTTATATTAATACATCAAGTTCATTATAAAAGAGATAATTCATAAAAAAACTATATATTAGATCTATTACAAAGAGATAATTTGAATTGTAAAAATTGTTCATGTCACAAAAGGTGATATTTTCCAATTGTTTTATAATGTTGTAGCAAAATATCAGAAAATATTTTTCATTCATAATATTTTTTACAAACAAACAGAGCCTAAAATATTTTTCTTTATATCCAACAATTATTCACTATAAGAATTTAATCGAGTTTAAATTGATTCAATACACTGTTAAATTCAAACCGAACTTGATTATGTTTTTTAAGCTCGACAACCAATGTCAAAAGTTTTTAATGGTTGAAACACTCAACTCTTAAATTGTTAATCCGACCTAGTCTCCTCCCATACATTCAGGGATACCCAATTTTTGTGCTAATTGTCACGATGAAATCTGAATCTCACATAAAAAAGTAGTAAAGAGGGTGTTTTTTTTTTTTTTTTAACAAAGCTATAGAATATGTCATTACCGAAATAAGAAGGTCATTAGAAAGAAAAATACAGACACATAATCACAATAATTTTCTGTAAAACTATAATTAAATGCTTGAAGGTCAGTAACTGAAACCAAATATACAACAAACCCACGACATCCACCAAAACTGGTGGGAATGTCCAAAAAGAGGACAAAATATAAACTGAAAATCTATGAAAAATATAAATTTGCCCTAAATAACTTGTCTACCGGTTAAATCGGAACAAGATCCATGAACTCTCTACAAGTATGTGGCAAACTCAGTTATAACCTTCAATAAGAAAAGATTAGTTGCTTGAAAGTATTCTTAGCAATCGAGCAAGTCGCTCTAATAAATAACTCCCAAAATTCAGCTCCAAATATAGATCTCAATCAAAAAAATGAAAAATAAACTCCTATTAAAAAATTATTCATAACTAATGAAGAAATAACTTCAAATTTATACAGAAAAGCAAAAAAAAAAAAAAGATATAGAGAGGAGGTTTTTTGGCCAAAAATGATCAGATCTACATAAGAAGAAGACGACGAGAGACTGAGAGCAAAGGAGAAAGAGTTCATAAACTGATCCGATTTAGCAGTTACCATTGGAAATGCTCTTATACATCTTAATAATCTAGTCCTTTAAAAAGAAGATAATGACCTTATAATAAATGATAGTAGAATTTACTCTAAATATAGATAAGTTCGATTAAACTCACTTAATTGTACTTAACAGCTACCGATAACAATTAATTGCTTATCATAAAATTAACTAGTTTGGTTTTAGAGCCGTCCTACTCTACTCAAAGGGTTTACTAGACTGAGTGAAAAATTTTGGGCCAGAACTAACTGCAAAATGTCAAAAAGAGCCTAAAATTGACGCGGTCCACGAAAACTTAGTTGAGCTTTGAGGTCCCCTACTCCTCGTTATATACTGGTTAGGTTATCATGGATGTCATTTTTATGTAGATGGTCCATGGTTAGTCCACGTAGTGGAAAAATCATAACCTGGATAGCATGAATACGTTATTGTCTCTAACCTATATAATTTTCACGATATTATCCAAGTATATGACTACTGGAAAAAAAAAAAAAAAGGTGTATAATCATAATTGTCAAATCGATATTCAAATCGAAAATCGAAATTCCCAATTTATAAATCGAGAATCGAATCAAATCGTAAGATTCAGTTTATATTAATAATATTAATTAAAAATAATATATTTTATATAAAAAGTATATTTTACATAAGGGACTACTTAATTTTAATATAATATAAATAATAGAATTTACGATGATCATATATATATATATATATATATATAAGAAATTCAAATATAAAAGCTAATGCTATAAATATACTAATAGTTTTTTTACCCTATAAAAATCACGATAAAAACCCAAATCGATAGTGCTAGTCTTCTAAATTAAAAGAATAAACAAAAAAAAATGATTATAATAGAATTTATAAAGTTAATCATATTAATTAGCTTTGTTAAGTTCAAAAAATAAAAGTGAAAAAGAAATTTTAATCTCCTAATTGCATAATTTCTTAACTAAGATTTATTTTATTCAATAAATAAGAATCGGTGAGAATCGTAGATTCATATCGATTCTTATGATTCACCATTGAATCGTACAATTCAATATAAATTCTTATACTTTTTAGATTCGCATCAAAGTTGGGGTAAATTGACTCGAATCGTAAGATTCTAACAACAATGTGTATAACTATATATTGAACACTCAAAAGATTGAGTATTGGGTCTGATAATTGAGGTCTGATGTCGTTGAAATTAGATTTCAGGTTCGAGATTTAGCGAATGCATAAGTGTTAAATACTCATGGAGAGACATTTACTATCCTTCAGAGTCTTACCCGAATCGAATCCAAATTAATCGAGTTCTATGAGATACTGAATACCGGATGCATCAGATAAAAAAAAAATTGAGTAGTTAATAGTAAATTTTTTTTTCATATTATTAATATGCTAAGCCATGCATTGGACGTTTAGCTTATCTCTTTAAAAAAAGGGCAAGAAAATGTTGTTGTTGTTGTTGTTTTTTTTTTTTGAAATAGTCCATTGCGTGTTTTCTAGTTAGAAATTGGTCGTAAGATGAGCTTTAGATTACATTTAATAAACTTTATTTTTATTCTTCAAAAGCTATTTATAAGTCTTTGTTCGAAAAAAAAAAACTATTTATAAGTATATTTTTATTTGCTTTAATCTACGTAATTTAAAAATAGACATATTTATACCAACTTCTAAATTTATTGTGTGAAATAAAACTCTTTTGCTTTCATTTATTGAAGTCATTTAAATAGAGATTAAATATTAATAAAAGTGAATTTCATACCTTTTAAAATACCTATAAATACATTTTAAAAATTAAACCTCTAAAATTAACATATATTCTCATGGAAAGAGACATAATTACTTATTTTTCTCAAAATTAGATTGTGCTTTAAATTTTTATTTACGCATAATAGAAATTTTTTAAGTCAATAAATAACGTATTGATATCTCATAATTTAAAAAAAAATTATATATTTGTATTAAAAAAATTGTCAATATATGTTAATATTGTTTCATTTAATAAAAATATAATTTATGTAGCGAAAAAATCAGTTATTATTAAATTATAAAGTTTAGTTGGTATGTACATATTTCATTAAAGGAGACAATTACGTTCTACAAATAGGACCATCATGGATGGGTTATAATCCTTGAATATTAATTTTACGATTCCATACGTAAAGAGTTTTAGAATTTTTAATTAGTTAATTTGTTTGAACTCAAAACATCAAATTATCATTTGGAGATTTCTTAGTTCTCCCGTCTTCATAATTTTGTTTAGATTGAATCAGATTAGTTACAGTTTTTTTTGTGAACTATAAATATTGATGGTTTAGAAAATAATCAAAATAATTCTGATATCTTTCAATTAATTTACCACTAAATAAATTTTTTTGGATAGCAGTGAAGAATTCGTAAAAATATAATTAAAAGAAAAACTACAATTGTACATCATGTTTAGGGGATAAAAAAACCTCAACATACAGCATATTACAATTTACAAGAGTGTTACAAATTAGATGATGCCACTAATCTAGAAGCTCTATAAAGTCATATATATTCATAAATTTTTTATACTGCCGAATGCCAACGACTGTGTTTTCCATTTTTTTTATGGGTCCAACCATGTTTCTCTTGTATATTTTTTTCTTTCTTTTTTAACATATCATAAAAAAGTTATCGTATTATGATATATTAGGATTTTAAACTCATCTATTGGAGACTAAATTTTTTTTTTTTAAAAAAGAAAAACATCTTATTGAAGATCAAGGAGAAGAACATCAGATATGGTGGGAGGAATAGAATTCCAAATTAGCAAGCCAGACAAAGAATCAGCACCCCTAGCTAAGACATGGGCAGTATAATTCGCTGAACTCCTAACATGCGAGATATGACAACCAAAAATCTCGTTACAGTAAAATTTGCAATATGAAATAACTAGCCCGTAGTGAGAAACATCCACATCATCGGATGACACAGATTGCAAGACTAACAGAGAATCAACTTCCACATTGACGTTTTGAACATCACCAGACTTCAGCCAGCTCAAGGATTCACACAAAGCAATAGCCTTTGCCAACTTCACATTGTGAGAATCATAAGGTTTCTTCATCTGCAAAGCAGCTACAAATCCCCCATCACTATCTCTAAGAACAGCCCCAATCCCCATATTTCTATCTGCAACAAATAATGCAGCATCAACGTTACACTTCAATTTTCCAAAAACATGTATGTGCCAACGAGATTGAGCTGGAGAAGGATTTGCGATTGACGAGAGAAAATGACCAGGAGCACTCGATTGAGCATACTCCTAGTCATGCAGAAACCGATGCGCCTGGGTAAGAATAAGCTCAGGACTTCATATATCATCGGTCTACACAAGAGCATTCCTGCTATTCCAAATGCTCCAAATAGTAGTAACCAAAATTGCACATTCATCAGCAGAGAAAATTTCAAATGTCCTGGCAAGCCACATACTAAAATCTATAATAGCACCAGGAAAGGTTCTGCTACTAATTAATTCCCAGTAGCGCTTAGCTATCGAACAATGAACAAACACATGTAAAATAGATTTAGGCGCACCTTTACACAATGGGCAAACATTAACAACATTAACCTTTCTACTCACCAACAAGTCCAAAGTAGGAAGACAAAAATTAATTGCTCGCCAAATCATAGATTTAATTTTGTGTGGCACTTTAAGCGCCCATAGCTTCTTCCAGAAACCAACTTCTCCAAAGTGCAGAACATGCTTTGCTTCTGTCAAACACATGTACCCACATTTAACAAAATAACATCCATTTTTACCTAAAGGCCAGTACCATTCATCCTTATCGCAACGCAAACTCAAAGGGACACTTAAGATAGCCCTAGCATCTCTGTCATTGAACAAATCGAACACAATATCCTCATCCTAAACACGCTCACCTGGTTTCATCAAGGCATGGACAAAAACATCTTCAACACTACCCCTTACAGTAGAAATAAAAGGATTATCATCATATGGCAACCATGGAACCTTCCAAACTTTAGTATCCATACCATTCCCAATTCTACGCCTTATACCATTCTTGAAAAACTCATGAGCAGCCATAATACTCCTCCATACGTAACTTGGGTTGTGGCCAATTTTCGCCTTTAAGAAAGAGGAAGTAGGGAAGTACCTAGCTTTGAAAATTTTTGACACTAAAGAATCCGGCCTTGTTAGAATGCTCCAACATTGCTTACCGAGGAGAGCAATATTAAAATCACGTAACTCCCAAAATCCCAATCCACCATTCTATTTCGGGTTACACATATATTGCCATCTGAACCAATGAATTCCCCTAGCATTACTCTGCTGCTTACTCCACCAAAAAGCATTTAACATCTTCTCTATATCATCACAAAATGAAGTAGGCAGCAAAAAAATACTCATAGCATATATAGGAATGGATTGAGCAATTGTTTTTAGTAAAATTTCCTTACCCGCTACAAAAAGAAGTTTTTTTCGCCAACATTGGATACGTTGCCAAATGCAATCTTTAATAAATGCAAAAATACCCTTCTTATTCCTCCCAACTAAAGAGGGCAATCTGAGATATCAACCATGATTGCTAGTTTCCACCACAACCAAAGAATTAAAAATAGCAGATCGGTAATCTATATGAGTATTGGCACTTAACATAATGGACGATTTATCAAAATTGATATCTTGTCCAGAAACCTGCTCATACAATCTCAACGCCTCTTTTATAGATTCACATTCAGCCATATTGGTTTTGAAAAATAAAAAATTGTCCTCTGCAAAGAATAAATGCGAAATAATAGGAGCTCCCTTAGCCACCTTGCAGCCATTAATCTAACCCATTCTAACTTACTTCTGCAGAAGCAAAGAAAGACCCTCAGTGCAAATAATAAACAAAAAAGGAGAGAGTGGATCTCCTTGGTGGAGACCGCATTGCCGAATGACAGGCCCAACTAAACCCTTATGCCTAGCAATATGAAATCTGACAGTATTAAGACACATCATAATCAATTCAATCCATCTTTGCGGAAAACCTAAACGAAGCATCATGTCTTTCAAAAATTTCCATTCTATACGGTCATATGCTTTACTCATATCGACCTTGAGAGCGGTAAAACCATTCCTTCCTTGAGTTCGCCTTTTCAGAAAATGAGAAACCTCAAAAGCGACTAATATATTATCTGTTATAAGGCGATTTTAAACAAAAGAGCTCTGAGACTCTGAGATGATATCTGGCAACACTTTTCTCAGTCGATTTACCAGAACTTTTTCCACAACCTTGTAGAGGACATTGCACAATGCAATGGGCCTGAGATCTATAACTAGTTCTGGATTTGACTTCTTTGGAATCAAAACAAGAGTTGTGTCGTTCAAACTAGAAGACAGAGAAATATTATTGAGATAACCAAGACAAGCAGAGATTACATCACCTCCGACGATATCCTAATATCGTTGATAAAACACAGAATTCATTCCATTTGGTCCAGGCGATTTGTCCTGGTAAATTGAAAAAATAGCTTCACGAATTTCATCTCTTGAGAAAGCAGCCATCCAAATATCCTTATGAACATCTGAAACACAAGGGGAGACAACATCCAGTACCTCAGACCCCTCCACATAATCAGAAGTGAACAAGGTTGAGAAATAATTGACAATAAGATCTCCAAGCCCAGAATTCCAACACTTCCAAGTACCATTAGCGTCCTTTAGTTGTTGCACATAATTTCTTTTATTTCTAGCTGTAGCCGAAGCATGGAAAAATCTAAAATTTGTATCCGAGAACTGTAACCATAATTGCTTCGCACATTGACGCTAATAATCATTCCGCTGCTGTAAAATGGACAAATACAACCTTTGAATCTCATCATATCGATCAATAGCAGCTTTATCAATTCTATTTTGAAGCGCAACCATTTCTCTCTTACAGTTATCAATCCTGACCGTAAAGCTTTTATTTAAGCTTTTTCCCCAAAGATTCAAATCCCACCCATATCGATCCAGTCTAACTTGAATAGGAAGTCCAACACTCGCCGACTAGCTTATAGAAATTACATCAATGTAATCCAATTCACGAACCCACGAGTTCTCAAACTTGAAACGCTTCTCTATCATCTGATACACGTGTTTAACAACACGTAAGAAGATTGGACAATGGTCCGAACTGACATCAAGTAAGTTAAAAACCGAAGCTTCAGGAAACATAGAACACCAAGCACCATTACTGAAAGCCATATCAAGACGTTCCTGAATCCATCGAAAGTGTCACGACCCGAACCTGTAGGTCCGTGACCGGCACTAGGGAATGAGAATACTTAAAGTACCCGAAACCTGTAGTAAGCCTTAAATTTTTTTGCGAATTTAAAACATTAAACAACAAAACTTAAAATTACAATACATAGTATTCCAACAACAAAACATAAATATTCAGATGAAAAACATACTTATTCAAATTTCATAAATAAGAGTATTCTTCAAATACAATAGATCGATATCTCATAGCAAATAAAATCATAATACAATTAAAGCCAGTTCCAT
>CATIWK010349983.1:0-23881 GCA_949634005.1 Mallotus japonicus
CAAATTTGGCCTGATTGTGTTCTTGGGACTTCCTGGTGTAACTAAAATCGATGTTTCAGTACCAAAAAGATACAAATTGAAGTAATGGTACCATTTTGTAATCAAGTGCAAAGTTTTGGTACCATCCAGAGAATTTACCCGCATTTGATGTTATTGGTACATTATTTTTGTAAAAAGCCCAAAAATTTTCTCGTGTAGACCTAGTACCTGCTTGGGCTTGGCCTAGTACGCCATTGTGCTTAGCGACAAGTTGATACATACACTACAGTTCGGCCGTCTATTCTCAGCTATAAGTCCCATGATTCAATCGTTCGTCTTTTTTATTTAGTGCTTTGGTCTATCTATGTTTCTTCCGTGACTTGCTCTATCCTTTTCTTGTTAGATCTTCCTTTGTTAAACCCTATATATTACCCATCCCTCCTTTTGTTACCAATAATTCTCCGACGAAGCGAGAGAGAGGAGCAGCCATGAATCCCTCTCTCCTTACAGCTTCTTCAGCCCCATCCTCCTCTTCCGCCTCCCCTTTTCTGTCTCCTCTCCGTCTAGCACCTCCATCTTTTCTCAAAAGACGCCGTTTCCGGGTTTCGGTCCCCCGCAACTCCTCAGCAGACGATAAATTATCTGATGGTTCAACTACTTCAGTGACCCATGAAAATGTTTTTGGAGGGAAGCGAGAGCTTACTGGGTTACAACCTTTAGTGGCTAATCTGTCACCGCCTGTTAGATTAGCTAGCTCTGCTATTATTCTTGCTGGAGCTGTTGCTGCCGGTTATGGATTAGGTTTTAAGTTTGGAAAGAGTCGTAATTTGGCTTTGGGTGGTGCTGCTGCCATGGGTGCTGCTGGTGGTGCTGTTGTCTATAGTGTGAATTCACTTGTACCTGAAGTTGCTGCTGCTGACTTGCATAATTATGTGGCTGGCTTTGACGATCCTAAATTTGTTAACAAGGACGATGTGGAACAGATTGCCAAAAAGTTTGTGTTTTGTTTTGAGAATGTTTTCAATTGCTTGAGTTTTTTACTACTTTGTAAGGATTATTATTATTATTATTATTATTACGTTTCCCTGGGTCATTTGCAGATTTTACAGTCATTTGTAGATGTGAGACTGAGACTTAAACCATTTATTTTTTGGTTGCTAATGGATATTTTCCCATGTTTAATATCTCAGGTACGGTGTGAGCAAGCAGAACGAGACATTCAACGCGGAACTTTGTGATATATATTGCCGGTTAGTTGAGTGAAACTTTATTGGTAGTTTAAGTTATAGGTTTCATAATTTCTTTTTATGGTAGTTCTATTTGCAAGAGCTTTAACTTTTGCACACATTCTTTGTTTTTGTTTTGTTTTTTTTTTTTAAAATTTTGTTGCATAGGTTTGTCTCTTCTGTCCTCCCTCCGGGAAGTGAAGATCTTAAAGGAAATGAAGTTGAAATGATAATCAACTTCAAAAGTGCATTGGGAATTGATGAACCTGATGCTGCCAACATGCATGTTGAGGTGTTGTCACATTAGCTATTTCAACTTAAAGAATGACACTTATGCCACCAACATGCACTGTCTGAAAGAAATGGTTATGCTGATGATTGAATGTGTTGAATGAATATTATTTTGCATTTCTTCTTGTAGATTGGTAGACGGATTTTTAGGCAAAGGCTTGAAACTGGAGATCGTGATGGTGATGTAGAGCAACGTCGGGTATGTCATTTGTAATATCATTTTGTCATGACTCTGGGCAGGTTTCTATTGAGAGTTTGAATGGGAGATGTGGAGCTTGACCATTAGTACTGATTCTCCAGTGCAGGCATTTCAGAAATTGATCTATGTGTCAATTTTGGTTTTTGGAGATGCGTCATCATTTCTTTTACCTTGGAAGCGTGTTTTCAAATTTACAGACTCTCAGGTACTTGTTCGTTTTCCATATCTGTTTCTACTCTATCTCATCTGGTTTCTAATCGAAATACTGTTGCTATGCTTGTGACTTATATTCTGACTTTCAAGTATGAAATGTTGAAATGCATGGAATTTAGCATGTTCTCATGTATGATTTGGTTGCGATTCTTTTAGAGTTTTTGCAATTATTTATTCACATTTGAGTTGTGACATTAACTTCTTTCATTATAATTCTCAATCCCCCAGGTTGAGATTGCAATTCGTGATAATGCCCAGAGGTTATATGCTTCAAAGCTAAAATCAGTAAGCAGAGGTAAATGCAATATGAATTGGGCTCTGTAATATTTGATTTCTAATGCATTAGCTGATTGGAGTTCATGCTATCCATATGATATTGTGTTTTTGTGGTATTCACATTAACTTTATTTTTGCAAACTTTGAAATGCACTTGATATGTATTGTTCTTAAGGTTTGCATCATATATTTGCCACCCTTGATAGGAGTTGTCATCTTAGAAAGAAGTTTGATCCAAATTCTTATATCTTTTTGCATTGGCATAGTTTAACCTATGTTTTTAGGCTTTTTTTTTTTACAATAATTGTAACAAATGAATCGAAAATTTTCCTTTTGCTAGTCACATCACAACATACTTTCATTTAGCTTCTTATTTGTTCCTTTTTTCGTTTTAAAATAGATGTCAATGTGGAGGAGCTTATAAGCCTCAGGCAAGCACAGCTTCAGTATCGACTTTCTGATGAGGTACTTTTTTACTTAGCTCCATTCTTTTAGTCATAATTGTGTTTTTTTTTTTTAATTTTTATTTACATTGTATAATGTTTCTCATACAGCTTGCAGAAGACTTGTTTAGGCAGCAAATAAGAAAACTGGCTGAGGAAAATATATCAGCAGCATTGGCTGTTTTGAAGTCCAGGACAACAGCTGTGTATGCCTCATTATTACTCCACTCAAGTGCAGCTTTAAGTTTCACAAAACTTTTAGTGCTTGATTTATGAAGAATACATGGTCCTTCTTTTTTGAAAGTCCTACTTTACAGCATTGTTCATTTTCCATTTACATCGCCTAATTAGATTAGGTTTTACAGCAATGGCGTCAAGCAGGTTGTAGAAGAACTAGATAAGATATTGGCTTTCAACAATAAGCTTATCTCTTTAAAGAATGATGCTGATGCAGCTACCTTTGCTCGTGGGGTTGGTCCAGTTTCTTTAATAGGTGAGGAAGCTGATTGAGCCTTCGCTTTCCTAATTTTCATGGATGAATATTGACTTCTCTGATCCACATCTGGCACTAACAAAACCTTGTGGCCTAGGTGGTGATTATGATAATGAGAGAAAGATGGATGATTTGAAACTCCTTTACAGAGCATATATTACAGATGCCTTATATACTGGTAGCATTGAAGAGTATAAGGTGAACAAATCTTGGTCTGCCTTAAGTACCATGCTTCTTTTCTATTATTATTTTTGTGAAGAATAATTTGATAGTACTGTGGAATGATGTCAAATGGACCTCAATTCTGTAGAACTGTTAGAATCTTTATGTGATTGTAAAGTCCAACTTAACTTGAAATGGGAGGCCTATGAAACTAAAATAGGACTTATATATGGTGATGAGTACTGAGTGATGGAGAAACAATACATTATTATTATGTAACTAACATGGCCAACAGGGATTCTAAGATGGTTATGTTGATATAAAAGAAAGAATTTTAAATGCTCCCATATGAAAATGAATCCAGCACTGTACTGAAGATTTCAAGTGGTCAACATAGGATGACTTGGGTTAATAGTGAAATGAGTTAACTGCGTTAAAACATTTATACAAATTGGAATAGTATCTAGTAGATTGACATCAAGTCTTAGTTGATTTGGGTTTTGCCGAATAGGTTTCTAGTAGAACTTTGTTGTATGAATGAATAACTAACACTCTGCAGTGTGTGTATTGAATTGGAAATATAAAAAGCATTAAAGTGTCTTTCCCTACTTTTTTTTGGCATTGTTCGATTTTATGCATGGGCAAGAAAATTTTTCTATTTAATGGGGCATAACTAGGTGATACTATTGGCAATACCCTTTTGAGGTCCAATTTTTAGATTTTTAATAAATTGCCTGTTGCATGTACCTCAGGAAGCTATTGATTGGTATTCTCTCCTTCACTGCTTCAACAATATCATCTTATTGTTTTCTACTGTAGTTTGAATCATCATAATGGATGGACAAAGCAAAATTAGGAGACCTTCCATGTTTAACCTTATTGGTTTTTTGGAGGCTTTTGCTTTTAGACTTAATTTCATGGTAGTTGACTATGTGCATGAAGAGTTATATTGATCTTCTTTGAGGTGGGACAATTTCTCATTAAGAAACTTGTGCCTAGTACCTACCAGGAGGAAAACAAAATATTTTGTGGTAAAACAAAATAGAAATATATTTGTGGTGGCCTAGCTGGAGGTCAGGGGGGTAGGCTGGCCAAGTAGATTGTTATTTATGAAATCATGTCTGTAGTTGATTTTTATTCTATCATCATATATTACACTATCACACTATAAAGAATCTAATGTGGTCCCTTCCACATTGTTTTGAATTTGAGAGTGATACATTTTCTACAAGCCGGCAATGGACTGTTTTTATTTAACCACTCCTTGCGGAAAGCAAGAAATATTCAATTATTTCTGTAAGGTATCAGGATTTTGTATCAATGTGTGATGTACCTCCACTTTTTTTTTTTTTTTTTTGGATGTGTGGTATGATGTCTAAGAAATCTGTGCTTTTTGGTGCTTAATATCTGTGGGTTTTATTTTCTAAATTATACTTCTATGTTGTATTAGCTTGTAATCTTTTTGTTCTCCTTTCTCTCTTTCTATAGCTGGCTGCATTGAATCAATTGAGGAATATATTTGGTTTAGGCAAAAGGGAGGCAGAAACAATTACACTTGATGTTACCTCAAAGGCATACCGTAAACGTCTTGCACAGGCAGTTTCCAGTGGTGATTTGGGAATGGCAGATAGCAAAGCTGCCTTTCTCCAAAATTTGTGTGAGGAGTTGCACTTTGATGCACAAAAGGCAACTGAGATTCATGAAGGTAATGAATAGCTTGATGCCACCAATTATGAAACTGTCATGTTGATACCTTTTTGCTATTATTTAGAATTGTTCATTGCTGTGCAAACATTAATTAAGATCTAGCCAAGTTCAGTGTTTTACTGTAGAATTGAATTATTTGTCTTGTTTTGAAGAAATTTACCGGCAAAAGCTTCAGCAGTGTGTGACTGATGGAGAGCTTAGTGAGGAGGATGTTGTTGCTTTGAACCGTTTGCGTGTCATGCTCTGCATTCCTCAGCAAACTATTGACATATGTCACTCTGACATTTGTGGCAGTTTGTTTGAAAAGGTAATGTGGATTTTTATTTATGATCTTATTTTTATTTGCCAGTAATAATGATGGGCATTGTTGTTGGAGTAGTATCATAATTATCATTCAAGTCAATTCATCCCAAATTCAATATGTGAATCTATGGGTGGATTGGAGAAGTGTGAAAATTATTTCTGAATTGTGGAAATCGTTGATGAATCTTAAGAAGCAATATGAATTGGCAATCCTTAACAATTCTTACTATTTAAGAAACTATACAATTGAGGATGGGAGAAGTCACCTAGAAAAAGACAATAATCAAATTTATCATCCTATGCAATGCTTCATTTACCTCAAATGGTCTTTTAATCATAAACACTTAAAAAAGTTGAAATCCTAGAATAAAAACTCAGACCCAAATTGTTCTTCTTTGCTTCTTTTTCTTGAACTTGACGAGGCTGCCGAATGTAATCAACTTCGTACTTCTTCTATATTACTTTACTTTACTTT
Source organism: Mallotus japonicus (assembly GCA_949634005.1). Taxonomy (NCBI): domain Eukaryota; kingdom Viridiplantae; phylum Streptophyta; class Magnoliopsida; order Malpighiales; family Euphorbiaceae; genus Mallotus; species Mallotus japonicus. The sequence goes on from CATIWK010349983.1 coordinate 5,768, forward strand.
TTTGATCTGTGAGACTAGCAATACTGGTTCCGGTTTTTCTTCTTCCTCTTCTCACTTTTTCCTTGAACAATGACTGTTTAAACTTCATGTGCCTTTATTGGGTAAAAGGACCTTTAGATATTTTTCTAATATTGGCTTTTTATTTTTTACTTTTATTCTTTAGCTAAAACGCTAATATGATGACCACTTCAAATGCTTTTATTTATATTATATTATGTTTACTGCATTGTATTATTAGAAAAATTCAATGATGAGTATCTTATAGTATATTTTAAAATTACGGAATACTTTATATGAAATATATTCTTTACATGAAAATAGGTTATATTTAATTAATATTATGAATATGACCTGAATCTTACAATTCAATTCTTGAATTTAACCTACTGATGTAGTGTACAGAGAAATAAGGCAATGTGGGATTTATTTAGGATTTGACCTTTATAACGTTAATATGACTGATGTTGTGATCCATTTTAAGCATTGATACTTTTTGTTGGTTGGAGTCTGTTTTATTAATTGTTGGTTTGGTTTGAGGTTTTGTTATCATGAAATTTTCTGTGCAACGTTGATAACAAGAATCTCGTGCACTTTTAATAGTTCTGCCTTGTTTCGGCTTTCCAGTCCTCCTTTTCATACAATAGTGGCAGATTTGCTGTATTGCCTAGCTGTGAAATTAGCTGATAATGCTTGGTTCCTACTGGCTAATTGTTTGCAAATTACTTGAATTGTTCTGACTCGTGTAGTTTTCCTTTTCAGGTTGTCAAGGAAGCAATTGCTTCAGGTGTTGATGGCTATGATATTGATGTGAAAAAGGCAGTAAGAAAGGCTGCTCATGGTTTGCGATTAACCCGAGAGGCTGCTATGTCAATTGCCAGCAAAGCTGTGAGCATGCTTTTTGATTGCTCTACAACAATAAAATTGATGTTTCAAAATACAACTTCACATTTACTTTCTGTTGCATTTGTGATCTGCCATGCAGGTTAGAAAGATTTTTATGAACTATATAAAGCGAGCACGGACAGCTGACAATCGCACTGAGGCCGCGAAAGAACTAAAGAAGATGATTGCCTTCAATACATTAGTTGTGACTGAAGTGGTGGCTGACATAAAAGGGGAATCTTCTGAATCTCAATTAGTAGAACCTACAAAGGAGGAAGAAAAACAATTTAAAGAGGATGAGGAATGGGATGACGAAGAATGGGAGTCCCTTGAGACGCTGAAGAAAATAAAACCGAGTGAGGAACTCGCTGCCAAGATGGGGAAGCCAGGGCAGACAGAGATAAATGTCAGAGATGATCTTCCTGAAAGAGAGAGAACTGACCTTTATAAGACATACCTGCTATACTGTCTAACTGGGGAAGTGAGAAGGATTCCATTTGGTGCCCAAATCACCACAAAAAAGGATGATTCAGAATATGTTTTCTTAAATCAACTTGGTGGCATTTTGGGTTTGACTGTTAAAGAAATTGTGGAAGTACATAGAAGCCTTGCTGAGCAGGCTTTTAGGCAACAAGCAGAGGTGATTTTAGCTGATGGACAATTGACAAAAGCCAGGATCGATCAGCTTACTGAGGTGCAGAAACAAGTTGGCTTGCCAGAAGAGTACGCACAAAAGGTGATAAAAAGCATTACAACAACAAAAATGCAAGCTGCCCTTGAAACTGCTATCAGTCGAGGAAGGCTCAATATGCAGCAGATAAGAGAGTTGAAGGAAGCAAGTGTTGATTTGGATAACATGATATCTGAGAGGTTGAGAGAGAACCTGTTTAAAAAAACAGTGGATGAAATTTTCTCGTCGGGTACTGGTGAATTTGATGAAGAGGAGGTATATGAGAAAATCCCTGCAGATCTTAACATCAATTCTGAGAAGGCAAAAGGTGTTGTTCATGGGCTTGCAAAGGGTAGGCTATCAAATTCACTGATCCAGGCTGTGGCACTACTGAGGCAGAGAAATCACCAAGGAGTGGTATGAATTCTAAGAATGTAGATAATCTAACTGGTTTTCTTTGGTTTATGGGTTATTTCTTTCAGTACGAGTATGCATGGTAGCCATTTAAGGCATAGTAGAATTATTTTTTCTAACGCTCTAGAGGTCTATTTTGTGGCCTTTCTTTTCTTTTGTAGGTTTCCACGCTCAATGACTTACTGGCTTGTGACAAAGCTGTGCCTTCTGAGCCATTGACATGGGATGTGCCTGAGGAGTTAGCTGATTTGTTTACCATCTATATGAAGAATGACCCAGCACCAGAAAAGCTGTCCCGCTTGCAGTATCTGCTAGGGATAAGTGATTCAACAGCTGCTGCTCTGAGGGAGATGAAAGATAGGGTACTTCCACTTGGGGCAGAGGAAGAAAAGTTTGTATTCTAATTGTTATAATTGTCATCTTAGGTATCTCCTAATGGCAACAAACTCGAAGAAAGAAGATTTTTTGGAGAGAATTGTTCCTAATGTAACATAAGTTCATGAAATTTTGATAGGCACTGAAATAGGATCTAGGTTTGTTGAATTTACTATTTCAGGTTAATGTTTTGAATAAAATTCCCAATGAAATTTCTGTATCTTGAAAATAAGTTTTTCAAGTAGGCTGCTCTAGTTTGGATTAGGTTCGGTTCGACTCAGTTGTTGAATTGAGCCTATGAGGGGAACTCAAGTATCATTATATTTAGGGGTGAGCAAGACTTCCGATTTAACTGACCTGAAAATTCAGTTTGGTTTGATTTTATATTTTAAAATTTTGATTAACTGAAATAAGTGAAAAAATTGAAATTTTATTTATTTTTTATTTTTTTAAATGGTATAATAATTTAATACAAAATATTAAAATAATTAATTTTTAAAAGGAAAATTGTACAATTAGTGTGTGAATATATATATATTGTTTGAATTCATTATTTTTATCTCAAATCAGTGTTTTTGATCGGTGAGTGGTGTTTGACTCACCATATGTGGGACTTATTTTTTGCTGTGTAAGCAAACATGTCATCTACCACATATACAAAACATCTAATTTATCTAAAATGCCTCTAATTACTCTTAATTAAACTTTTACATGGAAAAAATTAAATTTGTCTCTATTAATAATAAAGATCATAACTTTTCATAACCAAAAAAAAAAGGGGCAAAGGTGCATTTTCACCCCTAATATTTATACTCAGGAGCTGATATGTCTACATTTTTTGGACCATTTACACATTCAAAATGTTTGGGTGTTTTTGGCCCCGCTAATAACCGAACAAAGTAACAGTGTTAACATCTCCTTATTGCCTAGAGATTCTTCAACTTCTCTACTATTGCCTAGAGATGAAGCAAACTCCATCCCTTTTGCATATTAACAACTCCCACATCTCCTTCAGTTCTTCTCTTTCTCTGAAGGTTCTACTCAAGCCGCAGCCATGGAAAATACGCACAGAGAATGTGAGCCTAAACCCATTAAAGGCGAAACAAATCACTACACTCGAAACCGTTTGATCAACATGCAAATTATAGAAAAGAACCATCTTCTTATCATTTATATCATGGTAAATAATGTGAAAATATTTGAAAACACTCCATATTATTAAGATAGAGAAACCAAAGCAGTAAATGATTCTAAACACAAACAGAGCTAGGTTACTCACATTAGTCAGATTCATGGGCAGGACCGGTGTATTGAGAACCCATGACAACTAATGTTACAGTCATAACAACCATCAACCAACTTTGCACAAATGGGTTTCAAGAAGCTTTAAGAATAATTACAAGAATAGCAAAGGTAATTAAAAAGGTCAACACCCAAAAAAGACATCAAGAAATACGTTAGCAACATCGGAAATTTTGTTCCTTTAAATTTCTTTTTTTGGACTGATTATTATTCTTTTAAAGTTCCTTTTCTCTTCTCTGAAAGATGGATCACTATAAAGCATTGTTCTTCATTCCAAAGGGTCATTCTGGATCCATTTAGTCTCTTTTGAAAATGGCAAAGAGTTATAAAAAGTTGTATTCTTGTTACTGTATTTCTCAATGGAGTTGTAATCATGCATCATTTCTTGTGCTAAGGATCGATTTGTCTAGCAGGCTTAAAGAGATGCATTTTCAAGCTTCTCATCTCCATTGTCTTTAATTGGATTTTGAGTGTGCACCTTTCGTGAGTGCAGCAACTCTAGAAGCATGAGGACAAGCCATTGATGTTCCTTCTGTCATACAATAAGCAATGCCAGAAGCTGATCAAATATTTTTTTCTCAATTTTCATAAGTTCAATTTTTTCCTTAACTTGAATGGTTGTGCCGCCACCACCTCTGCTCTTACCTTCACGTTTTGCAACTTTTGTTCCAAAGGAAACCGAAACTCCAAGCCACATTCACCATTGTCTTCTACAACGATGCTGTTGTGGTAACAGAGTAATGGGAGTGTAGAAAAATTAAAAGAAATTTATATTTATAACTATTAATTTAAAAATTGAAAGAGAAATTGAAATGATTGGGGCTTTATAGTGGTGTTCAAGTATGATCTCATGGTCTTCTTTATGCTTGAAAGAGGTAAAAAGCCATGCCTTGAATCGAGACGAACCCTTGCTTTCTTGAACAATTGAAAGAAAAGCCAAAAACTATGGTAGCACATGTAGTTTTAACACTGCCACTTTGTGTCATTATTAGAGGGCCAAAATCATAGGAAAAACATGATTTTGTGCTTAAATGGTACAAAAAACGTAAATGGTATATGTGCTCCTCGATATATGTAATTGCCCTAGAGGGGGGTGAATAGGGCTTTTGAATAATTAAAAGAAAATTAAGAAGATTAAGCAAGGATTAGAAAATAAGAAAGAGAGAACATAACCAATTAAGGAGTTTGGTTTATCAACAAACCTACATCGCCGCCTAACTCTCCCAAGTTAGAGTTTTTGAATCACCACAATCTATTCACTTAGATTGATTTTTACAAGCTTGAGTTTTAGGCTCAACTCTAACCTTACAAACAAGAGTTTTTAGGCAAACTCTAAACCACAACCCAAGTGTTTTAATGGACAAACACTTGAATCAATTCCTTTAGAAATAAACCTCACTTCCCTTCTAATCTATCCCAAGAATTAGATGAAGTAGAAGTCCTATTTCTAACACACAAACAACTCTCAAAGAGTTAATAAACAATAAAGAAATTAGATGAATGTTTGAGAGCTCAGTTGAATGCTAAGAGAGAATTTTCAACCACCAAAGTTTCTAAACATTGAATGAAGCTTCAGAGGTTGTTTAAATACTTGAGCAACTTAAATATGGCTGTTAGAGCCATTTATTTCATCCTTAAGGTCTTCAAGCTTCATTAAATGCATTTCAGCCTTTTTGCAGAAATTTAGTCAGTCTCGGTCGGGACGTTTAATAAATATAGCCGTTGAACCTGATAGAGTTGTTGCTTTTGAAAATGACAGGTTAAGTCCTGAGCGGGACATCACTCATGATGAGTGTCCTGGGTTCCATCCCGGTAGTGACTGAGCCCGGGATGAGCACTGCCTAAAACTTCAATTGTTGCTTGATGAGGTGCATATAGTCCCTTGTGGTGTCCCAATCGGGATGGTTGTGTCCCAGTTGATGTCCAGGTCGGGATGCACGTTTGGGAGGAGCACTATTAAAAGCTTCAAATTTTCTTTGTTGTAGTCCCAAGTAGAAGCTTGTGATCCTGGTCGGGATATGCTTGTCTCGGGTGATGTCCCGATCGGGACCGCATCCGGGATGAGCACTATCTTATTCTTTGTTTTTGAGCGATGAAGTCCCGGGCTGGGTCCTACTTGTGACCGAGCTCGTGACTGCTTTCTAGGCTTCAATTATGATTTTTCTTCATGGTTTTGCTTCCCAAAGATATCCTAACTTCTACACACTTGAAGTAAACTCATTAGATACTCAAAATATGGTTTATTAAGATCAAAGCAAGAATAATTGAGATTGATCATTGCAAAAGGCCAATAATATCTCCCTTTTTGATTTTGACAAACCTATTTTGAGTTTGAAAAGGTAATCAAATGTGTAAGTTTGTAATCCTTTGAGCTCCCCCTCAATTTATGAGTTTCTTTTTAATTTTACTCCCCCTTAATGTGTGCACCATAGTTTAATAGAGGTATTGGTAATTAATTTGCAATAATTATAATCAAAGTAAATTTAGGCAAACTCAATCACTTCTCCCCCTTTTGGCAAAATGCAAAAAGATTAAAAAGATAAACATTGCATTAATTGAGAGAAAAAGTACAGTATATGAAAATGAAACTAAAGACATAACAAGGTATGGTAAATAAACTAAAAAGATACTAAGGGGAAAAACACATAAACTAAAAATAAACCATAAAGAAACTAAACACACTAACAAAGACACAAAAACACATAACACATAGAGAAGAAGTTAGTCATCATGAGGGGCATCTTCTTGAGTTGGAGGAGGATGAGTGAAAGGTGCATATGAGCACTCATAGACTTATTTTTCATACAGGTAATGAAAATCATGTTGGAGGTGGGCTATATGCTCATCAACTTGATCAAATCAAGCATTGAAATTGCTCTCTATCAAGCTCATGCAATCAAAGAGTTGACCCACCCATTGTGGTTCATCATCAAAGGCTTGAGAGGAAGTGCCTTCATGCCTAGTTCTTTTTCTTTGAGGAGCACCATGTGGTTGAGTCTCAAGCTCTTCCTCACCACCTCCTTGATCTTCATTTTCTTTAATTTCGCTAAAAATAGCTTTAAGGTTTTGGCCTTCACTAAGATCATGCTTCCACACCCACTTCTTGTTAACCAAGGAAAATTGCTTAGAGTTTTTTATGAAGGTTTCATCAACAAGGATGGGTTTAATAGAGGGACAAGTGGATAGGTCAATGCCATGCTATTGGGCTAACTTAGTGACAATACCACCAACACAACTATCACTAATTAGCCAAAGTCTCCATTGTAAGGACCTTCCTAAAGCAATATGTTCATTGTTAAAAAGACAATAAAGAATGAAAAATCATCAAGAGAGAGGGTTTCATTGCTAAGGTCTCTAGCATTGATAGAATATGTGAGAAAACGGTGAACATACCATAAAGCTTTGGATTGGAGGTTTGATGCTTTAGTGTGGCCAACAAAGAAGTTGGAGGCTTGAGCACTTTGAACCTTGTTCCAAAAGGTGTGAGGAAGCCAATTTGCTTGTACTTGAATGTGACCCTCTTGAGTGAAACCAAAGAGTATATCTAATGAAATATAAATCTGAATCTTTTGAAATGTTCAAAATTTTCAAAAATGAAGTGCAAAATCAACTTGGTAAGAATATTAAAGCAATAAGATCTGATCGAGGTGGTGAATATTTAAGCGAAGAATTTATTGATCATCTTAGAGATTATGGAATAATTTCACAATTAACTCCACCAAGAACACCACAATGGAATGGTGTGTATGAATGGAGAAATCAAACTTTATTGAATATGGTTCGATCTATGATGAGTCAGTTAGATCTTCCAATCTCCTTTTGGGGATATGCTCTAGAAACTGCTACATTCGTATTAAACAGAGTTCCATCAAAGGCAGTTGAAAAGAAACTATATGAGATATGGACTGGGAAATCTCCCAATTTAAGATTTAGGGATGTGAGGCTTATGTGAAGCGTCAAATTTCAGATAAATTAGAGCCCAAATCAGACAAATGCCTTTTTATGGGATATCCTAAAGAAACTAAAGGATATTACTTTTACAATGCTTCTAAAAATAAAGTGTTTGTTGTTAAGAATGGTGTCTTTTTGGAAAGAGAATACATTTCCAAAAGAACTAGTGGGAGTAAGGTACAACTTGAAGAAATTCAAGAACCATAAAATAGGATTGACTTACATATGGAACCTCAACTAGATCAACAAGCAAATGTTGAAACTACTCAAGTACCACAAGGTTCTAAAAGGTCTGATAGGACACGTCTTAACCCTAAGAGATATGGATTTCTCATAATAGATAATAATGATGTGATGATTGTGGATCAAAGTGAGCCAACAACCTACCAAGAGGCCATGGATAGTCCTGACTCTGAGAAATGGATAAAAGCCATGAAATAAAAAATGCAATCCATGTATGATAATCAAATATGGATTTTGATTGATCCACATAATGGTTTAAAAACTATTGGGTGCAAATGGGTTTTCAAAAAGAAAATTGACATAGATAGCAATGTGCATACCTTTAAAGTAAGACTAATTGCAAAGGGTTTCAAGCAAACACATGGTATAAATTATAATGAAACTTTTTCACCAGTTACTATACTAAAGTCAATTCGAATTCTCCTTACCATAGTCGCATACTATGATTATGAGATAGGGCAAACGGATGTCAAAACAACATTTCTTAATGGAAATATAATTGAGGATGTGTACATGACACAACCAGAAGGTTTTGTCAATCTTGAGAATTATGGAAAGGTTTGTAAGCTTTAATATCCATTTGTGAATTAAAGCAAGCTTCTCGGAGTTAAAATCTTCATTTTGATGAAGCAGTCAAAGAGTTTGGATTCATAAAAAAATGAAGATGAACCATGTGTTTACAAGAAGGTTAGTGGGAGTGCAATAATTTTTCTAGTACTATATGTTGAGGACATATTACTCATTGGAAATGATAATCTTACTCTTCAAAATGCTAAATCATGGTTAGGGAATTGTTTCTCAATGAAAGACTTAGGTGAAGCCTCCTATATCTTTGGCATCAAGATCTATAGAGATAGATTTAAGAGGCTTATTGGCCTAAGTCAGAGCACTTACATTGATAAGGTACTGAATAGGTTTAGTATGCCAAAACTCTAAGAGAGGATTCTTGCTAATGTCCCATGGCATTAGTTTTAGTAAGACTCAGTGTCCAATGACACAGGATGAGCGAGACCGCATGAGTAAAATTTTATATGCTTCTGCTATTGGATCCATTATATATGTCGTGTTATGCACTCGACCAGATGTCTCATATGCCTTGAGCATAATGAGTAGATACCAGTTAGACCTAGTGAGAGTCACTGGATAGTAGTTAAGAACATCCTTAAGTACATGAGAAGGACTAATGGTGCATTTTTACTACATGGTGGGCACAAAGATGAGCTAGTTGTAAATGGTTACACAGATGCTAGCTTTCAATTCGACGAGGATGACTTTTGATTGCAATTAGGTTATGTGTTTTATTTGAATGGAGGTGCAGTGAGCTGGAGAATTTTAAAGCAAGACACCGTTGTCGATTTTACAACAGAAGTTGAGTACATAGCTACCTTTGAGGCAACTAAGGAAGCTGTTTGGATCAAGAAGTTTATAGCTGGATTGGGTGTTGTTCCCAGTATATCAGATCCAATGGACTTGTATTATGATAACAATGGAGCCAAAGCACAGGCTAAGGAACCCATATCACATCAGTGATCCAAACATATACTCAGGCGTTGTTTTCTCATTAGAGAAATCATTGAGAGAGGAGAAGTGAAGATATATAGAGTACTAACAGATGATAATGTTGCTGATTCACTAACGAAGCCTCTTCCACAGCCTAAGCATGAGAGTCATATTAGGTCAATGGGTATGAGATACAATGTTGATTAGGCCTAGTGCAAGTAGGAGATTGTTAGCGATATGCCCTAGGCCAATTGTGTAATGGCCATTCTTTGACTTTGTCATATTTATATTTTATTAATAAAAAGATATTTTATTTATTACTAGCTAATACTAATATTATCCTTGAATAGTTAATTCTACCTAATGTCATCAAGTATATGACTTGATAGTAAAACTCTTAGGTGAAACTTGAATTCTATTCTAAATTATCCCTAATCGATCACTGTTGTGGAAAAACCAATGAATAAAGACTAGTATGAGCTTGATTGATGGGTATGTTTTACTGATAATAAATATAAGATATTGAGTCAAACTTATAGGTACATATTTAGAGAAATGATGTAATGGATTAACCCACTATGAGAATACTAAATAGATAAATTGTCATAAGTGATTCTCATTATAGCAGTATTATTTAAGTCCTTTGACCTAAAATTACTATGGTCTCCTACATAATAAGTTTTGTATTTTGATACATTCTTACATAATCTTTAACCGGATGGTAAAACGGATTGTGATTGGATATAGAATAAATTATGTGAGGAATGTGAGTGATTGAGATGGAATTTGTCCCCCAGTTATTTTGAGAAGATATATATGGACCCCTCGATAAGTTTCACTAAAGAGAAATGCGTGGCCGTGCTAGAATGAGTTGATAAAGAGTTTTCAATAACATATAAAGAGTTATTAGTATCAGTCTACATGAGATCAATAAATAATATAATTAGACTATATAAGGATGACATAAACCATGCCTTATGTTCAATTAAGATATTGATAAGTGTTAAAAATGATATATTTTAAGCACTATATAATTACATTTCATTATTAGAATTATAGGTTTTTATTGTTTAAAAGCATATTTTAGGTATAAAATGCATTATAACTTAAATAATATTAGATTTGTTATTTATGCATTTTTAGTTCATAATTATTCTTTTTACATTGCTTTTGTATTGATTTTGTAGATTCCATATTGCATGGAACTTATTTTGGGAATGAAGTAATGAGAGCTTAAAGCTAGGAGCAAATTTGGCTGTAAAAGAGGGCAAGAAAGCAAAGAATTTGAAAAGTTGAGAAGTGACACAACCGTGTTATATTGCAGACACAACCATGTCTGTCTGTTATTTTAAAGAACTGCAGTAGTCTATAGTAACACAACCATGTCACTTTATAAACACATCCATGCCTGATTCGAGAATTTAAAGAACTGCTGAAGACTGTTTAGACACAGCCATGTCATAGAAGACACACAACCGTGTCTAAGGGCTGCACTCCGGATGAAGAGTACGTGACACAACCGTGTCACTTGGGCGACACAGTCGTGTTTGTTAGAGCTGCTATTTTGGAAAGTTTTCTTTAGGGTTTTTTGGAGAACAATATAAATAGAGAAGTTTTATTTTTCAGACATATACATTAGAGAGGGGGCTGCTACTTCATAGAATAACACTCTTTTATTTCTTTTACACAAGAATTATTTTCCTTTAATTTTAATTTTAATGTTCAACTCAAGCTATTGGATTGAAGAACAAGAGTTGATGATCAAAGATAATATTGAGGAAGTTGAATAAAGAGTTTTTCTTCTTCTATTCTCATACTCTTTATTTATTTAATTATGAATATGTTATCATTCTTCATCTCTTGTTGTTTTTCTCTAATTCTATGAGTAACTAAGTAGGTTAGTTAGGGTTTTAATGAACCCAGCTCAACATGAACTTAATCAAATAAATTCTAAATAAAAGAATATGCATTTCATGAGAGTTATTGGACTTAATGCCTTTCATTGGCTTAGCTACCCTTTAAATTGAACTAGAAACTATGATTATATCGAGAGATTGATTCTAGTGAGAAAAGCAATAACAATCTATTAATTCAAATTGAATTAGTTGAGAGACACTTTGATATTAATATTCCATAGAAGATTGCTTGAATAAATTGGTTATGATGAGTTATTTGTGCTAGTGAGAGCTGGATAATCAAGTAATTAACATAATTGATTAATTGTGAGAGTACTTGAGAAAGACATTGCGATACTAAAGATGCTTCAGAAATGAAATGTTATTCATAATAATCAAGAGTTTATTATCTTTTTAATTAAATTGAGCCGAGGGATTTAAATTCTAATGTCTTTAATCATATAGATTTCGTGACAAAATTTTATATTGTTTTAGATTTAACTTACTAGTTTTTTCCATTGAAATTATTAGTGGTCTAGACAAGCAAAATATTAAGAGTAGCTCCGTAATTAACACTATCCCTATTGGAACGATATCTCTTTTATTACTACTTATATGATTTCGTGCACTTGCGGATTTCGCTCATCAAGTTTTTAATGCCGTTGCTGGGGATAGAATAGTTAATATCGAAAATAAATTAATATTGTTTGATTTAGACATTTTTATTTTAGTATTGGAAAGAATTTTTCTGTTGTCTTGTTTATTTGATTTTCAGGCACTCTTGTGAGTGTATGCACTTATCGAGAAGTACAAGAAGAAAGAGTGAAATTCAAATTCCAGTAGATTCAGAAATTGAAAGAACTCTTCACAGGAGACTTAGAGAACGAAGAAACAGGATGAATGGAGGAAAGAATGGTAGAGTTGAAAATGAAGGGGTTAATGAGCAAGATCCACCTACTCGTCAACTAGAAAATTAAAACAGACCAAATGTGCAAAAAACTATGTGAGACTTTGTTAGTCCACATTTACAAGAAGATCAAAATCCTATTGTCAGACCTGCTGTGGCAACTAATAACTTTGAAATCAAGCCAGCTATGATTTAGATGATCCAGAATTCTTAGTTTAGTGGGTTATCACATGAAGATCCTATTGGGCACATGACTAGATTCTTGAAGTACTGTTCTACATTTAGAATGAATGGAGTACAACCAGAAGCAATACGGTTGATTCTCTTTCCTTTTTCACTCACGGATAAGGCAAAGAGATGGATCACAAGTTTGCCTCCTAATTCTATTAATACTTGGCAAGAACTGTATACTGTGTTCTTCAATAAATATTTTCCACCTACCAAAGTTTTGAAAATCAGGAACAAGATTAATTCTTTCTATCAATAGGAAGATGAAAGCTTTAATGAATGCTGGGACAAATTTAAGGATTTGCAGAGGTAATGTCCACAACATTTAATACCTGCTTGGGATTTGGCTCAATCTTTCTATAAGGGTGTGAATCCTACAGTTCGAGTCAATATAGATGCAGCTGCTAGAGGTACAATTATGTCTAAAACACCTGAAGATATTTTAAAATTATTTGAAGAAATGACAAACACGCAGAGTCTATGGGCTAATGAGAGAGCTATACCTAGAAAAGGGGGAGCAATTGATACAAATGGGTTGACAATGATGAATACAAAGTATTGGCTAAGTGGATGGACAAGATGGGACTGAATGTAATTTCTTCATCAGCATGTGAATTATGTCATAGGGGGCATCCTACTGTTGAATGTCAGCTTATGCAGAATTCATCTATGGAGAATGTAAATTATATAAACAACTTTAATAAAGGGAAACAACAGAATTCTATGTTTGGAAACACTTATAATCCAAGCTGGAGAAATCACCCAAACTTTTCATAGAGTAACAGCAACAATAATTAGTTGAGACCACAAGCACCACCAGGGTTTGGAGGTACAAATGTGCAACAACATCAACAAGATAAAGGTTCATTATCTTCGATATCTTCTTTGGAAAGTAAAATGGAGAAATTTATGGAGTTGGTGACTGCAAAAATGAATCAGCAAGATGAAGCTACAAAAAGACTTGAGGGAAAATTTGAATAATTTCATCAAGATACTCAGCTTATGTTCAGAATTCATCTTTTATTCATAATCTTTAAGTTCAAGTGGGGCAACTAGCAAATTCATTATCAGCAAGGAATCAAGGGACTCTTCCTAGCAATACAGGGAAGAATCCTAAGGAGCATATTAAAGCTATCACTTTGAGAAGTGGAACTAAATTACAACCACCAAAGAAAAAGGTGAACACACAGATGGAGGAGGTTATAAAAAAAGAAGTAGAAGAAGCTGAAATTCAAACTAAGAAAGGAGGCAGAGGAGGAAAAATAGAAACAGAAAGTGGAAGTAAAACCATATGAACCACCTGCACCATTTCCATACAAGCTAAAAAAGCAAAAGCATGATCAATAATTTGTGAAATTTCTAGAGATGTTCAAGAAGGTGCATATCAACATTCCATTAGTGGAAGCAATTGCACAAATGTTGAAATATGCTAAATTCTTGAAGGAGCTTATTTCTAGTAAGAAGAAGCTGCAAGAATTTGAGACTATTACACTTAGTAAGGAGTGTAGTGCTATAATCTCAAATAAGCTACCACTTAAGAGAAAGCATCTAGAGAGTCTTACTATACCTTGTTCTGTTGGTAATTTAGAATTTCAAAAAGCTCTTTATGATTAAGTGCTTTTAGTAATTTAATGCCTTTGTCTGTTTATAGGAAACTTGGACTAGGAGAGGCAAAAGCAACAAATATATGTTTACAACTTGCAGACAGAACTATTAAGAAACCTTATGGAATAGTTGAGGATGTGCTAGTCAAAGCAGGAAAATTTATCTTTCCAGTTGACTTTGTGGTACTTGATTTTGAGGAAGATGAAGAGGTACCTTTAATATTAGGTATGCCTTTCATGTATACTACTAAAGCTATAATAGATGTTTATGAAGGAACTATTACACTAAGAGTTGGTGAAGAAAGCTATAAGTTCAATGTGTATCAAGGTATGAAACATCCTTCTGACTTTGATTATTGCATGAGAGTTGATCTGATTGATGATTGTGTTGATGAAGTCCAACAATGGAGGTTGGCAAAATCATATGAATTGGAAGATATTGAGAAGTTCTTGCATGTTAATTCTTATGAAATTGAGAAATATTTTGAGTAAAAAGAATAATTTATTCATCATGCATTACCCAATAATATTGAACCTACACCACCTTCAATAGTCAAACCACCTAGGTTGGATTTAAAACCATTACCTTCACATTTGAGATATGCATTTCTAGGTGAGAATGAAACATTACCAGTAATTATTTCATTAAAACTTACTAAGGAACTAGAGGAATTATTAGTAGAGTTGTTAAAGAAAAGGACAAAAGCTATAGGATGGAAAATTTCGGATATTAAGAGGATTAGTCCATCATATTGCATGCATAAAATACTAATGGAGGATAATCATAAGACTACAATAGAAAGACAAAGAAGATTAAATCCTAATATGTAAGAAGTTGTTAAGAAAGAAATTCTTAAGCTTTTAGATGCAGGAATTATTTATCCTATTTTAGATAGTTCATGGGTTAGTCCTATACAATGTGTACCTAAAAAGGAGGGATGACCATAGTAGAAAATGATGAGGGAGAATTAATTCCTACTAAAGTAGTTAGTGGATGGAGAGTGTGAATAGATTATAGAAAACTTAATAAAGCTACTAGAAAATATCAATTTCCACTTCCATTTATTGATCAAATGTTAGAAAGAATTTTCAGGACATGCATTTTATTTCTTTTTAGATGGTTACCCAGGTTATAATCAAATAGTAATAGCTCCTGAAGATCATCATAAGACAACATTTACTTGTTCGTATGGAACTTTTGCATATAGGAGAATGCCTTTTAGTTTATGTAATGCACTAACTACATTTCAAAGATGTATGATGCTATTTTTGCTGACTTAGTTGAAGAAATAATGGAAGTATTTATGGATATTTTTCTGTTTATGGAAATTCTTTTGGTCATTGTCTTTTGAATTTAGATAAAGTTCTTGAAAGATGTGAAAACACCAATTTAGTTTTGAATTGGGAAAATGTCAATTTATAGTATAAGAGGGCATTGTATTAGGTCACAAAATTTCAAATGGAGGAACAGAGGTGCATAAAGCAAAAATTAATAGTATAGAAAAATTGCATTATCCAACTAACGTTAAAGGTGTGAGAAGCTTTTTGGGACATTTAGGTTTTTATAGACGCTTTATCAAAGACTTCTTGAAAATCTCAAAACCTCTATGTAAGTTACTTGAAAAAGATGCACCATTCATATTACCGATGAATGTAAAATTACTTTTGATAGGTTAAAAAGAGCACTAGTGTCAGCACCAATAGTAGTGGCACTAAACTGGAGTTTACCTTTTGAATTGATGAGTGATGCCAGTGATTATGCTATAGGAGTTGTACTTGGGCAGAGAAAGGATAAGAAGTTGCATGTTATTTATTATGCAAGTAGAACACTCATGAATGCTCAACTAAACTATGCTACTACAGAAAACGAGATGTTAGCAGTAGTGTTTGCATTTGATAAATTTCTATCATATCTCCTTGGGTCAAAAGTAGTAGTTTACATAGATCATTTAGCATTGAAGTATTTATTAACAAAGAAAGATGCTAAACCTAGACTTATTAGATGGGTACTATTGTTACAAGAATTTGATATAAAGATTAAAGACAAAAAGGGGTCAGAGAATATAGTAGCAGATCATTTATCAAGATTGGAGCTAGATGATATAACGGAAAAGAGCATAGAACCTGTTGTGTTCAAAACCTGCAAGCGCATGGATCGTAAATTGTAGCATAAAAGATATCATTCCCACGAGGATTGAATATTTAGTACTAATATTTTTACTTATGATCTTAGCTAGAAAATCGAATAAAAGTGATTTAGAAAATAAAATATAAATCTAAAAAAATTAAACTAAAAGAAAATCAAATATTTAAAATATAGAGCTTAGGTTTAGTTTCACTATTCCAATAAAATAATAAACACATAATTATTAAACACCTTGATCACAGTTAAGGGTAATTGTTCTAAAATACCTAAAGACTCTCTCGAATTCAATTAAGCATGTTAAGATTAAAGTTTAACATACTCTCATGATTAAGAAGTTAATCAAAACTCATTAATATCTTTAACAATTATTTTATCCAATTATTTTATCCCCGAAGAGCTTGCCTACTCTCGTGGTCGAGTGGTCTAAGTCCTATGAGTCTTAAGCTGATAAATTCCCCTAACTCTTGTTAGTGAATCTACCCATAAACATGCAAACAAGCCGGCCAAGAATGAAAGCATACATTAAGTGAAACTCATAGAATTAACTGAAAATTAAATTAAATATAAAGATCTTTATGTTCATTCACATCATGGAATAGTTACTTCTAACCTAAACCCTAAAATAAATTTAGTTATGCATAATTGTGGCTAAGAACACAAACATAATTAAAGAGAATAAAGAAGAAAGTATGAATGAATCTTTTGAATCTTGCGACTCCTCTTTAATCTTCGTTTTGCACTTGTTTGTGGCTTCTTCTTGATGACCAAAGATAATTTCCAACCTCTCCTAATTCTCCTTTTATAAGGTGAAATTGGTAGGAAAACATCACATCCCTTGAAAAACCTCTTCCTTTTTGAGTAAGGAAAATACTTTAATTCTGACATGGGCACCGACATGGCCATGCCTGAAATGGTGTCACGTTACAAGTTTTCGGAACAGCTTCAGACATGGTCATGCTTGACGTGGTGTCAAATTCTCAATTCTTTCAAAAGTTGGCCAAATTGTCGCACAGGTTGAGACATGGCTTTGTCAAGCCATGTTGTACTGTCTTCAAGCTTCCAAAAGTAGACACGGCCTCAGACATGGCTTCATCAAGCCGTGTTCAAAATGGTGTCGCGCCACTCCATGCCATTTTTGGAATTCTTTGCTAGAATTTCCTACCGGGAAGGAGAACCATAGTCAATACCTAAATAAATATCCTAATTAAACTAGAATTATACTAAAATAAACAAAAACCAAAACAAAACCATTAACCTAAAATTATTCCTAATTATATAAACTCAATTACTATCCAATTATTCTAATTATTTACTCAAAATCCATTAAAATTCAACTCAAATACATGTAAAAAATTACACACATCAAATTAATTCCCCCACACTAAAGCTTTGTTTGTCCTCAAGTAAAAATCGAATTTGAAATTTAAAGAATAAGCTTAACTACAACCAAAGCCTTATAGCTTCTAAGACATGTAAACTGATAACATCGAGACTGAAGCTTGTTTACTAAAAAGGATAATCGGACAAAAATACATCATATATGAACAATTTACTAATCACAACTCAAGCACATAACTCTTTGAAATTCAATGAACACAACTCTAGAAGAGAAACACTAAGGGGGCGTTTGGTTTAAAGTCCGCAATCGGAATGGAAATGAGAATGGAGGGGAATGAGAATGGGAATGAATATTTATATTTGTTGTTTGGTTCACTATGGAATCGGAATCGAAATCGAAATCAAATTTTAATTCCCTTTTAAGTTATTTGTTAAAAGTAATGAAATCAGAATGCTATTTATTTTTTTCATAATGTTTTATATTTTAAAAAAATACTAAAATAACAAGTAACTAAAAAAAAATAAAATAAAAATTAATTCTTAAATTTTTTTAATTGATTGATTACCTGGGGTTGCTACGAGCTATAGTTTTAATAGACCTAAAATAAAAAATTTTAAAAATATATTAAATATGAATATAAAAAATTTAATTTACAATT